>JACEIK010000115.1:617422-645007 GCA_018107945.1 Datura stramonium | reverse complement strand
GGAAAGGCTAATGTAGTAGCAGATGCACTTAGTAGACTCTCTATGGAGAGTATGTCCCATGTGGATGAGGGAAGAAAGGAGCTGGTGAAGGATGTGCATCAGCTTGCAAGGTTGGGATTTTGGTTAGCTGATTCGACCGATGGCGGTGTTATAGTTAAGAACATATCAGAATCATCCTTGGTCACTGATGTAAAATCTAGGCAAGACGAAGACCCTATTTTGGTGAAGTTAAAGGAGGTCATTCAAAATCAGAAGGTAGAAGTCTTACCCAAAGGGAGAGATGGTGTGCTTCGATACAAGGGTCAGTTATGTGTTCCTGATGTTGATAATTTGATAAACCGAATGTTTCACGAGGCTCACAGATCCAGGTATTTAATCCATCCAGATGCCACCAAGATGTACTATGACTTACGAAAACTCTATTAGTGGAATGGCATAAAGAAAGACATCGCAGAATTTGTGTCTAAGTGTCCAAACTGTCAACAAGTGCAGGTCGAGCATAAGAGACTGGGAGGTGTGCTTCAAGATATTAGTATTCCTACTTGGAAGTGGGAATAAATTAATATGGACTTCATAACAGGGTTGCCTCGCACTCAACGGCAATATGACTCCATTTGGGTTGTTGTAGACAGGTTGACCAAAGCCGCTCATCTTCTACTGCACGAATTCGGTGGAGGTTTATGCCAAACTATACATCTGAGAGTTAGTTCGGTTGCATGGAGTTCTTTTTTCCATCATCTCAAATAGGGGTACCCAATTTACCTCACAGTTTTGGAGGTTCAAAAAGGACTTGGAACACAGGTTAAGCTCAGTATAGCATTTCACCCACAAACTGATGGTCAAGCGGAGCGGACAATCCAGACTCTCGAGGACATGTTGAGAGCATGCGTGATTGTCTTCAAAGGTAATTGGGATGATCATTTGCCTCTTATCAAGTTTGCATACAATAACATCTACCATTCCAGTATTCAGATGGCTCTATTTGAGGCTCTCTATAGGCAGAGATGTAGATTGGCTATTGGCTGGTTCGAAGTCGGTGAAGCTGCGATGATAGGATCGAATTCGATCCATGAGGCTATGGAGAAGGTTTAGCTCATGCAGGATAGGTTGAAAACATCTCAAAGTTTCCAAAAGTCCTATGCCGATGTGAGAAGGAGAGAACTGTAGTTCGAAGTTGATGATTGCGTGTTTCTGAAGGTGTCTCCTATTAAGGGAGTGATGCGATTTGGAAAGAAAGGAAAACTCAGCCCTCGTTATGTTGGCTCCTACCGAATTGTGAAATAGGTTAGCAAGGTGGCATATGAATTGGAGTTGCCTTTAGAATTATCTTTTGTGCATCCTGTTTTTCATGTATCGTTCCTAAAAAAGTGTTTGGGTTATCCAGCCTAGTTATCTCGGTGGATAGTGTTGGTGTGAAAGACAGCCTTAGTTATGAAGAGGTTCTGGTGGAAATACTTGATCATCAGGTTCCTAGGCTAAGGAACAAGGGAGTAGCTTCAATCAAAGTTTTATAGAGGAATCAGCATGTTGAAGGAGCTACGTGGGAAGCTAAAGCAGACATGATGACTAGATACCCACATTTATTCTCTACCGGCTCAGTTCCAGCTTGAGGTATCAGTTTTGCCCTAAAACACTATTTAGTTTTCATGTTAATGTGACCAAGTTTATTTTATGTCAAGGTATGTATGTATGGGTTGTGAATTCGGTTCAGCCATGGAGTTCAGTTCAGAGGTAGTCATTTCGTCAGTTTTCAACTTAAATAATCAGTATCTGAAATAATGATTGCATTTCTCTGTTTTATGGTATGTTTTTTTCAACAGTCGAGGATGAATGTTCCCAAAGGGGATATATTGTAATACCTCGAAAGCCCATTAGACCCGGGAGTTGAAATGGAGAAAACTGAAAATCTAGCACCAGGTCAGAGAACGAGTCGTTCAGTGACCCGTGGGTTAGACCATGAGTCATGAGAAGACTCGGGGTGAGGTTAAAGGGTTGGGTGGAACTTTGGAATTTGAGTTACCCACGGACCTGACCACAAGTCGTGGTTAGTCCCCACGACTCGTTGAGTCAGCCGTGGGCAAGGGATTAAGGAAAGTGAAAGGGGACTAACAGTGTACCTTACGGAAGGTCCCCACGAGTTGTGGTCAGTCACCACGATTCATGGGATGGGTCGTGGGTAGCAGGTAACTAATGATCCGAGGTTTGAGGTAGTGGAGGCAATGAGGGGTGACCACGAGTCGTGGTCACAAGTAATGATTCGTGTGATGGCTCGTTATGTGATCCAGGTGAAACCTTGACAGTGTACCCAATGATTGATGTAACGACCAGTGGTTGGTGGCAACGACTCGTTAGGTCCCTTGTGGGGACTGACGAGTAGTTATTTTCTTCGAAGTTATTAAGGGTATTCTCATCACTCCTATGATCTAAGGTCCTATACTACGTCGTTTTAAGCCATTTTCAGGATGTATTTAGATAGGCTAATTCATTCTAGCCTATTCTAAACCCATGCATGCAAGTTAGGGAGTTAGAGAGGTGATCTAGCTCTTTTTCTACAAGATTCTTCTTCAATCTTTCATTGGGAAATCGAGGAGTGGTAAAATCAGTTCTACCCCAGGTATGTAGGGTTATGAGTGGGTGAATTCGTTCACACCCATGCCCAATCTCTCTCTAAATCATGAAAATTCACATGTTGATTCCATGAGGTAAACCCAATGCTTCAAATTCCTAAATCTCTACATGGGTATGATTTAAATGTGTCTCTATTAATGAATTACGAATCATCGTATGTTTTACATTGTTTTCAGTTACAATCATGTTTGAAGCTTTATAAATAAAAATGCCCATTTATGAGAAGTTCATGGAAGTTGATATTTATGATGAATGTTCGAGTATGATAAGATATTATTGGTGAAGAGCATGTTTTTGAGTTATCCATGTTCACAATCATGTTTCCGAGTGAATTGAGTATTTTCAAGCATGTTAAAGAAATGTCCACATGTTAAAGTATGATTTATGATTTCCTGAATTGAGCTTACCACGTGGTTTTGGAGCGAAGACCCCCAATTATTTTCAGCTTGTGGTATGGATTGAGCTAAAGATTCTCATATATATAATTTCATATTTGAGATGTATTTGATTATTGAGCTTCGTCAATAGACGATGGTGAGCTTCATTAAAAAACAATGATGGAGAGTATATGCATTTTTTTGGAGTAATGTCTAGCACCGAGTAGGCTAAGGGTCGATCACCCTAGGCCTCAGAACTACGCACCAATGTGGGTTGATTTATAAATATACTCTGGTACTTCCTTTGTGAGCTATCCCCTGCCCTATTGGGCTACGAGCATGATATCGATATCATGGTATCGTCCTTAGCTTTGGAAAGGCTTTGGACAGCTCTACCCACTTGAGTGTTATAGTTGGGACCATGTAAGCTCTACTATGGTATGTCGGTTATAAGACTAGTGTCCCATTGTTCCTCATGATTTAAGTTATGCATGTTTATCACTCATGATATATATATATTATATATATATATATATATATGTTTTAAAAGAGGTTTGACCTAATGTCTGTTTTTACTTATGACTATCGATTTTCACTTTGGGTCATTGGGTTCAAAGCAGACAATATGTTATGATTAAGATCATGATTTTAGAAAATAGCATGCAAGCCCCACTGTATTCTTATTTATTATGTTTTTATATTATGCATGCTTTAAAATGATTTCACTTATTTAAGCAGCTTTACTTACCTTACATACTCCATTATTCCACGTACTAACCGCATAATTCTAGGTTGTATCATTTTATGATACAGCCTGCATCTTCCGACTCACCCTCAGCCCTAGCTAGCCTTTTCGTAGTTAGCATCCCACACTATTGGTGAGTCCTCACTCGAGGACCATGCTTTATTAGTTTTCTTTATGTATTCAGCCTTACTTAAAGAGTTAGTTGGTAAAGAGTTAGTTGTGGGTCTTGTCCATCAACTCATATGTATTAGAGGCTTACATAAAATGTAATCACTTTTAGATTCGTGTATTGTTGATATATTATCTTTATTTCATACTCTCCGTTAAGTTTATTATGTTGATCTATCATTTTCATGATTTAGTTAGATGTATGTCTCATTCCATGGGTCAAATTAGATTCCTCGAGGTTCCTTTGTCCCGTGTTTTCGATCCTGCCATGTTTGGGTCATGACACAAATAGATGGCAAGGTTGAGTGACTATCTCGGGGACCAAGGATATGTTGAGGGCTTCTGCATGATTGATTTCAAGGGTTGTTGGGATGATCACCTAACTCTCATCGAGTTTGCATACAACAAATGCTACCACTGTGAGATTAGATGGCCCCGTTCGAGGCGTTATATGGTATGAAATGGTAATTTATAGGGTGGTTTGAGGTTGGTGAAGCTACTTTATAGGACCTTATTCATATATGAGTCCATGAAGAAGTTTTAACTCATCAAAGGAACTAAAATAGCTCAAAGCCGACAAAATCATATGCTAATGTAAGGATATGGAGCTAGAGTTTGCGGTAGATGATTAGGTATATCTCGAAATATCACCTATGAAAGAAGTGATGAGGTTTGGGAAGAAAGAAAAGTCAAATTCATATGTTGGTCCTTGCTGTTAATCCAGAGATGCATTGGCAATGTGGCCTATGAATTGGACTTAATGCAAGGGAGTTAGCATCGTGCATCCGGTCTTCCATGTGTCCCTCGTTGAAAAAATGACTATGACTTGACCTTAAATGTTCCTTTAGAGAGTGTTGGTTGTAAAGGATAATCTCTTTTATAAAGATGCCCTAGCCTTAGATTCTTGACTGCGTTCTGTAAGCGAGGAACAAGGAGGTTGCTTCTAAAACGCTTTTATAGAGGAACCAATTACGTTGAGGAAGCTACATGGGAAGGTGAAGAAGATGATAGCTATATATACCCTAACCTATTCCCTTCAAATAGACTTACCACCAGTACCCTCAAGATTTTATTTTAACTCCATACTTATCATCTCTATTCATGTCTTAGTGTAACCTTGTTCCATGAATTAAGTTACTATATCTATCTCGGTTTGGAGTCACTACTCCTTCTCGCATTCACTTTATATCTTCGCCTGTGGATTGCGTGCCTCCTTCCTTACCCTTCCAACTCATTTATTCCCATTCGAGGACGAATGTTCCCAAGGGGGAGATATTGTAACACCTTATACGTTCTCACAATAAACTCAAACTAAGCATGAAAATAAAAACTCTCAAAATGACTCAACCAACGAGTCGTTATTAGTGCACCAATGACCTCGTTAGGAAGATTCCATTGTTGGCTTCGCAAATTTTCTCAAACTCAAACTAATGATACAAGGACTCATTATTGGAAGTGACGAGTCATCAGTGATTGTCTCATTGTGACAAAGTCCAATCCCGTCAAACCTTCCCTAGAACTACAACGAACCAAATGATGATTCATTGAAGAAGAAATGACTCATCCTATGGAGATGCTGAGGATGGAATTGGAAAAGGTTTAGAAATCCCTCCAACGACAACGGGTGGAAACGATACCGCCAGCTAACTAATGAGTCTCTCGTCCATCTCGTTGGGAGATCCGTAAATAGTTTAAACTTCCCCTGCGGACAACGACTCCGGATGACGAATCATTGTATCCATAAATGAGCCATCTTGTCAATCATTATGAGAAATCTAGTTGAACTGTACCCATCCTGTAAAACAACCACCCGGCACCTAGGAGTCATGGTCTCAACCAATCCACTCATTATGAGACCCGTTGGATCCGGATAGTAAGATTTTCAAGTGGTTACCCAAAGGAAATTCTTTGTAAAATACTAAGCTCCTAACTCCTAAACTATCGCTTTTAGGTAAATATTTAGGGGGTTAAAGGAGTTAGTGGACATCCCCCTCATTCTCTTGGCTCATACTTCCTCACATTTCCTCTATAAAGACTCATACAGTAGTTCAAGGCAAGAGCAAGGGTTTGAATCCCTTCCTTAGTTTCTCAAGTGTTTTCTCTCTAGGAATTCTCCTATTGTATATGGGTGTTCACAAGGGTTCCCTTTCACCCTTTCGACTCCAAATTATTTTTGGAAAACATAGTAGACTCCATTCTTGTAGTAGATTAGAATCTAGGGCTTTTCGCCAAAATTTTTATGAATTCCTTAATCTTAATAATTCTTCAACTTTCCAATGACTATTACTTGTTGAAATTCATTTCTTCATTTCATTTACACAAGATGATTTTCTATCCCCGACATCTTTACATGATTTTTGAGTAAAACTTGCATGATTTAGATTCCTGCTAGAAATATTGTATTATCATGATATTTGCACTTGAATATGAATTTTAGCACAAGTGCCTTGATTGAAAGCTCAATATTTTCACTATGCTCAAGATGTTCATTATTCTTTACACCGTAATGACACTATCAACAAAGCACTCTAATAAGTCGTAGAACACCAATTTCTCTTCAGTCCTTAGACTCAAGAAATTTCTAGATAAGTAGTTCGACTTAGTCTTAGGACATCATTTTCAATATATCATCACGCTATATAATTACGCTTTCGCTTGGGAGAAAATTTCTAAACATTGAGCGGCCAAGGTTTACGGTGCTGTTGATAGTTATTATCCCTAATGGGCAAATGTATAGTGATAACACAAACCATCCAATATACACCGCCAAGTTATAGTAGGCTCTTTGATGGGGTGTATACATCAAACTCCATGTATATCTCACGGGTTATATGTCGGCTTTAGGTCTCTCCCATAGTACAATACAAATAGAGACCTTAGTCTAGTCCACCAATGCATTTAGGATATCCATATAACCTTAATCTAGCCATCGCTTTTATAGTATTCTCATATATGTCAGACTATTTGTTGTTTTCATGATTTCGTATAAGGTCTTTATATGTTATTTCAAATTTAGTTTATGAGTCATTAGTATATGTGTGTTTTATTTACATCTCACATACTTAGTATATTCCAAGTATTGATCGCATACTTTCTATGTACATCATTTTTATGATATAGGCTCAGTGCCCAAAAATTTTAAAGAATGGGTTCAGTTTCTTTGGTGATTCCGCATTTGATAGTGGTGAGTCCCTACATTTTGTACTGGGATTTTTTCGCGCCATTGATTTCTAGCTTTTCGTGACTTTAGAGTTAGTCAGTTTAGTAGAGTCTTTCGTGATAGTGTAGTATTAATTTTAGTATTTCAAATATTATTTACTCATGTGAAGAACGTTTTATATTTCGCTTATGCTTCATCTCTACATTTAGAAACCTTTATCATAGCAATGTTATGCCATTTTCATAGGTTAGCTTTGGGGTCTCAGGATCTAAGCACCGTGGTTGCATCCAGGGTGTAGACTCAAGTCATGATAATTGAATTGAATGCTTGTTTAAATTGTTGTAATTCAAATGATGATGAGAATCTAGTCTCTTGGAACTTTTTCCTTCAGCAGTTGAGTTTCTCGATTTGAATACGCTAGATTAATTATTCCAAAGGCTGGGCAATTGCAAGTTACTATCCCATTTCTTTCCATTCCGCCAACAACCAAAACTATCTTACAAACCCTAATTCCTATATCCCTATGGTCGTAGGAGAAACATGAGACAATGGCTGTGGCTACTTGTATTCAACTAAATAGGGTTGACTTGATATATTCCTATCCTTGGCAATAAAAATCTATCATGAACCCATTCGACATGAGTCATATAAACCTCAGTTTTATACTTTCTTTTAACCCTTTTTTGGTTCTCTTCTTTTCCCGAGTTTAACAAAAACCAGAATGATATATTCATGAGGTGATCAATCTAATGAATAAGCAATGAAAACAAGAAAGCATAAACAACCTATAATGAAGAATTAATAACCACCATAAACAAACGCTCAAACTCAAACCACTCACTATGGCAAAACCATAGAAAAAGAGTTTAGCCACTCATGTTCAAATCCATCATTTGAATTACAATGTAAATTAAATAAGAAACCTTAAAATGAACTTTTGTCTCTTCCACCAAGACCGTTACAACCATCAATATAATCGAAGATTTCTAACAAAATGTCCTATATAATATAAGCAAGCATCCAATAACTCTTTTTTTCCTTGAGAAGTACAACTTTTAAACTTGAAAATCCATCCAAGAATGTCCATATAGCGTGCCGCAGACCAACTAATGCACAAAGACTATGACATGCATTCTCCTGCTTGTGCCTCTGGGTCGCCACTAAACCCATCTCGCCAACGTACTGATAAAAATTTAATCCGACTTGAGAACCTAGCGCGCCACGCCTACCTAATGCACCAAATGGAGATTTACCTTTCTCTCAAGGTTGCCCATCACACCACGCCAAATAATCTCACCAAGCCAATTTTTACAAAATCTTCTTCTCACACCTTGATCTATTTTTGAGTCCTTATCCTTGATTTCTTGCTCAAAACATCTAAAAGCACTTGTTAACTCACAAGATACATAAAATGAATTTCATGTATTTCATAAGGATTATGATCTCAAAAGAAGGTAAAATATGAGTAAAAACATGGAAAATGGGGCATAACAACATGACATCATCAAGCCTTTGGGCCAAGGCCAAGATTGAGGAGGCAAACTAGAGGGTGGCATAGTAGACTTGAAAGCTTGAGCTAAGACTCAACGAGAGACTAGTTGAGCTATCTGATGTGTGGAGTCTCAAGGGATGAGTTGGGTCGATTAGGAGTTAGGGTAGTTGAGTTGTCATCTCGATAGCCGGTCAAGTTAACAACCCCCACCATTCCATTATTTGAGGATGCACCCAATGATGAGCTTGATTTAGGAGCATTTGGACTCATGAGCATTGGTGAGATAAGGAAAGAGGACAAAAAATAATAAAGGTGGTTGATGAGGGAGGCCTCTTGGAAGAGGACAAAGAGAAAGGAATAAGTGCATAATACAGCCAATGAGCCAAACAGACCATGACTAACACATGTTTGAGTCACAGAGCAAGCTTAGAGGAGCAGCAGTTCACTCTGTGGCTAGTGAGCTTGCGGGTGGTGAGGATCCTTTCAGAAAGCACATTCAGCCCGGGAGAACATAGAGGTCACCGAGATGGTCGAGATACAAACAGGTCACTATGCATCGGCCACCATCACCCACAATTACATAGGGAGAGAGTGCCTTCACCCGCTCCATAGGATGACATGAGCACTGAGCTGGGCGTATATGTCCCTCTCCTAGTTTTCATTTCTTTCTTTAGGGACAAAGAATGTTTTTTTAGGGTGGTGTATCTCGATTGTTTTGTTCACCAAAGGGTTTTGTTGTCATGTTTCCTTTTCGTTGACATGCTACCCAGTAGACCACATGTTTAGAATATGTTTTTTGTTTAACTAGAAGGAGATTAGGAGTACTTAATGTACCAATGAAAATGCACATGTATTTGATTTTTTGAGAAAAACCTTTTTAAAAATATATATGAATTAGTATGTTTGTTGACCGCAAACAATGACTATTATGGATCTTTTTATGCATTTAATATATTAGTATGATTAACTATAGCATAGATGTGCTCGAACCAAATAGGTAGTATGATGCATACCTATACCATGTGTGAGTGAGGATTCTTACATAGTTCACTTCTATATAGGTGATCTACAACTTTCCTGGTTAGTATTTGCTTAGGTTGTAGGATAGTTGCTTTGAAAGGATCATCATAGGTTCTTTATTTAGCCTAATTTTTAGCTTAAATTGCCCTACCAAATAAAATGAATCTATTGATCCCATGTTTGAGCCTAAAGTTGAACTTTTTGTTAATTAGCCTATTCACCTTTCCTATTTTGGTTTATAATGAACCCGTTTTTGGTCATGGTCTCTTGGATATTAGTGAACCTCAACTCGTGTAAAATACCTAAGTTGAGGGTGGCTATTGTAGGGATACATAGATGAGGTGGGGGAGAAAAAATCTAATCAGTAAAATGTGGAGTTTGGTATGAACAAAAGCAAAAAGAAAAAGAAAGAAATTTGAAAAAGAGAAAATGAGAAATACACCACAAAATGCCACTAGTTGAAAGCCGAATAAAATAGAGAAAGGGAGGAAAAAGAGGGAAAAGTGAAAATGGAAAAAGTAAAAGTGAAGCCAAGAGTTGTATAGTGCCAAGGAGGGTTAGCCACTATTTTCATATTTTCCATACCTCGCCCCTAGGCCAACATTACAAGCCAATAAAAGTACTATAGTGATCCTAACCTAACTTTCTGCAAAGCCGAGTAGAGAAAATAAGGGCAAGCCTAGGTATCACTTGTGCAGTATGTGGAACTTTTTGTAGAGAGTGAGAGCTTTACTTGATATTTCTAGTTTCATATATATATATATATCATTGTGAGTGTTTGGGAGTTTATTTGTTGTGAGGGTACATGGATTATTTTGCATTCTCATTAATTGTCTATGTAAAAAGGAATTAATATAGCTTAGTTATTTGTTAATAGTTTGATGTTATCTTCAGATCCCTTTGTGTCATGAGCTATAGTTTCATGTGTACATAATGCTTTCGGGTCTTGGATGTTTGAAGAAAAGGGGTCAATACTTGATAAGGGTCATGTGTGCAAATTTTGCCGTTATTGGTTGTAGGCCTTACATTTTACTTTCTAGTTAAGCATCATGTTTATAGTAGTGTTTTTGTTTTCCCGAGGGACATGCAAGTTCTAAGTTGAGGGTGTAGACGTGCGGCTGATTTATGACACTTTGACACTTTAAAACATACTTTAAATGCTTGTACTTAGTGTGTTTATACAGATATGTGGTGCTTTAACCTTATTTTCAGTGGAAATTAGGTTCCTGAGTTGGATTGTGAAAGGAGTCAAATAAAGTAGAAATTGACTTGTTGCATATCTAAATATGTGTCTACCTAGAACCCATGACTAAACTTCGCAGAAAATGCAAAGTGCAAAGTCAACATACGATTGACAACATGAGGCCGTACCCACCCTAGTCCAAGTGGTACTAACTCGCCTCGTAACTTGAGATCTAGAAGATGCATTTGCAGAAAGTCCATTGTACAAATGCAAACCACGAGTCGTAAAAACAACATATGAGCCGTACTAATAGCCTCGTGGTGAGATTCAAAGGATTGCATACTAAGAAGTGCATTTAGGGTACGAGTTGTACGAGTCAGTGCTAGCATGGTACGAACCGTGATAGTGGGACCCGTATGAGAAACAAAGAGATGCTGAGCCGTAAGTTCATACCACGACAAGCTATTATGACTCATAGAATCATTGTACGATTCATACCATCCTCTAGTACCCGAGAAGATTGAAGCCGTAGATTCGTGTTACGAAAACATCCTATGACTCATAGCATCATGCTACAACTCATAAGATGACACGACAGTTGTAATCCCTATTAAAAGAGAAATAATTTTATTAATTATATAAATACTTCTTTAGGTTATTTTCTTTATAGGATCCAATACTTTTGACTTGTAATCACAGCTTTTTCGCTTCGAGTTCTTGGAGAGCAAACACTCCATTAGTTTGATAGAGTTCAATATTGTTCTTGGATTTTTGACAAGTGATTGTGCAATTGATTCTTGCGTTATTCATTCATTAATATTGGAAGTCTTAAATTATATTTTCTTTCATGAAATCTAATTTTATTCTTGCAATCATGAATAGCTAAATCTTCCACAACTAGAGTTGTGAGAACCATGGTGGTATAACAACTAGGGTTAACACAGAGTGTTTACAAACCAATACAAGCTTGTATTGTCTTTTCTTCATGGTTATGACATGCTTTTAATGGTGCATATTATTAGTATCGACCGAATTCTCTTCTTGCTTGAACCTAGAGAAGTAGAGATTAGAAAAGAAAAGAACAACAAAGCCTTGACTTGAGTTTCATTGAATATCTTGAGTTGCGATCACAGGAGAGTTAGTTTGGAACCACTGATAAATGTTAAATTGAAATCGCTCCCGAGACCCAGTAATCGGTGAATGAGAGTCATCTAATAGGGTCGAACCAGTCGTTTATATGGTTACAATTTATCTATTCTACAAAGTTAAGTATTGGACAAACATCATGGAGGGTAACAGATCCATCACTAGGAAGCCATAGGGAACACTTCCCTAGTTAATTGTGTAACAATTGATCATGACTCCATTTCAAAATATCAAGCATTTTGATTTAAAATCCCTCCTTTAGGAAATAATTGAACTAAAAGTGTAAATACTAGTATTAGTCAGTATCTTGACCATATTTTCATGGGATCGAATTCCCAACCATAATTGCCATTTATTGACAACATCCACATTATACTTTCTTTAGGAGTGTAATTTGAGAATTATCAATACCTATATAGTGAATTGATCATAATCCATCCCCTAATAGTACATAACTTTAGGCAATATCAACAATTACATCGTGGACCTATTTTTTTAACATCTTCATAGTTATGTTCTAAGTCTCGACTTGTAGTTGGGTGTAAAATAGATATTTTTGTTATACTTGTCTCACGATCTGGACTAACTCAAGTTGATTCTAAAACCTTGCTCAATCAATAATCAATTGGTTCCTCTCTATAAAAAACTAAACTCTTTCTTTATCAAACTCTTCTTGTCAAGCCGAGCCCGCAACGCTCGGAACTCGGGCTTTCGTCTCAAATCGAGCTTTTATCTTGATCAAAGTGGTCTCTCTCATCGACTTCTTTGTTGTTGATCCTAGCTTCTTTGATGATGCTTAAATCCTCATAGTATCCGAATAGTAGACTGATGATTCTTCTCACTCTTTTTTTTGGCTAATCTAACTTTGGCTTCCAACTCGCCTCCATCTCGGGCTAAGTTTTCTCTCGGGATTTTTAGATCTTTACTGTAACATGTAAATTTCATTGATAACTTTCTTCAACTTCGATCGGAGCTTTTGATTCTTATTTTAATTTCGTCTTTCCCAATCTACTACCCCCTTCACTGATCTCTCAAGTTGGGCTTTTAAACCTGGTTGTTCCTTAAACCATGCCGGGTACTAGGTGTACTTTCCCATGCCGCATTTCTTTATCAATGTTTCAAATCCTAAAGTTTGAAACCACCGCAAATCTTCTACTAACCCTGAAGGGGGATCTCTCGTTTCACCCGACCACCACCCTCTCATGTTTTTTTGGTTACAAGTATTATCCGCGTCTTCCTACCTACACAGCAGAACTCGTAGTGACACATACGGTTGAATTCCTTTAATGCCCATCAACAACAAAAAGGAGCAATAAGACGACATGTACATTACTTTCTTCCAAGGGAACCAAGGGTAAATCCAAGTGACCTTATCTACAATCAATGAGAGGAAACGTTCAAACCAAGACCTTCCCCCTTATGGAAAATCATAATCATCCATCCTCTTTGTGTAGTTAGTAATGTAGTCACTTTGGTCAAGCAAAATTTGGCCACAAAGACGATATTGGTAGAGATGTTCTACTATCCATATTTTAAGTAAAATGTTACACCTTTAAAACAAACCTCCTTTCCTTTTTGGAAAACCATTAGGGCACGGTAAATACGCCAAGATCATCGGCATAATGGTATAGTTTCTTTATTAAGTAAAACATCCTTTCTAGAGAGAGAATCTATTTTTTTAGCGGTCAACTCGTGATCTAAATAATTCAGACTTAATCGATTGGCTAAAAATATTATATGAAAATCAAGACCGACATGTAGCCTAGATATCTTCTCATAGGGTCAATAATCAGGTACAGCATTATTCACAATGTTCGAAATATGAAGTAAGAAAATCCTTTTTCATTAAGGAACCCTTTTTTAATGTAAATTAAAAACTTTTCTTCTTTTTTTTTGGATTGTTGAGTGAAATTTTTTTGACTTTTTTGGAATACTAATAAAAAAGAAATTGGATTATTGAAATAATAAAGAAAAATCTTTTTAAATTTTTTTTGAATAAGGCTAATAACTTTTTTGTTTTTTTATTGATTTTTGAATAAGGAATAAGCAAGTACTCTTTTTTGGATTGTTGAAATGAGAATGTTATTTTGATTTTTTTTAATAAGGATAATAATTTATCTTTTTTGAATTTATGAATAAGAAATAAAAAATTTATTGTTGAAATAAATAGTCAGTTTTTAAAATATTTTTTAATAAGGATAATAGTAATTTTTTTAGGTTTTTTAATAAGGAATAAAACTTTTTTTTTGACTGTTGAAATGAGGAATTTTTTTGATAAGAAATAAAAAAAAATTCTTTTTTGGATCGTTGAAACAAGAAAGAAAAACTTTTTTAATTTTTTTAATTTTTTTATGTTTTATATTTTAAATCATGTTTTTGAATTTTATAATTTTTTAATGAAGGTTACCGAACCCAAAGAGGGTTGCCTATGTATCTCATGTATAATTTGTGAATTTTGTACCTTTTTAAAAATATAAAAATTTTGGACATTTTATTGAAAAAAATAACAAAAAAATTAGAACCATTCAATTTGAGATTTCACCACCAAATGGTGTATTTCCTAGATACTAAAGGAAATATCCTCTTTCTCCTTTTTAAGTTTAGTTAATTTAATTTGCTGGTCAACAACCAAACAAAGCCTTCCAAATAATGTTACGTGAACATAGTCATGAACATGTTGGTCTTGAAAGTTGGGCTCCCGTCTTAAAGGGACTCGACCCCGTGCCAAGCCCTACTAGGACAAACGTAAAAGCCTACTAAGGATAACCAATGCCTCGTGTTTTAGTTTCGCTAGATTCAACTTCTATTGGAAAAATTTATAAATTGCCTTACCCGAGCGAACAACTTGAGTCGTGAGGGGCTACTTATCGGTAGTAGCGCTATTCCGAATTTATTGTCAGTCCAACTCTTCATTATGTGATTAAATATCTCATCATAAAAGCCAAGACATTTCGGGTTTATCTCAAACAAAGTAGAAGGCATAACCGCATTTCGTGATCGTGTGTGAAGTGTATTCAGAGACTCGTAGAGGGTGCGTGTGCTACATATATATATTTTTAAATATCGTTTTATAAAAAGAGCGATAAGTAGCATATTAGGCCAATATAAATAATATATTTAAATAATATAATAAACCAAGTATGAGGAAATATAATTGTAATACCCTTAAAAAGTCCCTAAGACTAGACTTGGATATTTGAAATATGATCGCAGAAAAGTTGAGAAAATTGCTCAAGACGACCAAACCTAGAAGTCATAGGTTGGTAGGGCACGGGCCGAGGAAGACCCACGGTTCGTAGTAGATATTTTGGTTCCCGATCATGAGTTCCCATCCTCGAGTTGTAGTATGGGTACGACCCGTGTCCAAGAGTCGTAGCTTGCCTATGGTTTTCCAAGTGTTGGTTCAATGAGTCATTGTACGACTCATAGTATGGAATGATGATTATGGTACTGTGTCCATGAAATATTCAGAGTTGGGGAAAGGAGCTCATTAGTCATGGGAGGAAACCACGTGGTTGTAGGTTGGTGGTACGAATCGTGGTACGAGTCGTATTATGATGGTACAAACCGTCATTTCTACCGTGAGTTGGTATATTGTAATGCCTCGGACTTTCAAGCTAAGTTTGAAGCCCTTCTAGGTATGTGGAAAAGCTGGAACCCAATGAATTTTATGGAAACTATGTGTTAGACGAATTCTTAAGTGTGAGAAGTGTCTTGGATACAAATTAAGGTCATAAGGAACCTCTAGCAATAAAGTTGAGTTGAGAACCTTCTTACGATTGGGTTTTCGCACGCTCATAAGGGTCATCTTCAAGTGACCATAGATCCAATCTTACAAAGTGTTTTTGGATGATTGAGTCTTCTTTCCAACACATTGATCTTGCATCAATTGGAGTTCGAATAAAATGTTATGGGTAGTTTAATGAAGCAAAGACTATGCACAAATAAACTTCAAGATTAGGTCAGAATCAAACCACAAACACATTGTTGGTCATAGTAATCCACCAAGGCAGGATTTAATTTGATATTTTAGGTATCTTAGTGAACTCCTATGCTTCTCTAACTCCTAAATGACATCGCTTTTGGGCTTCCTAAAGGTCGATACTAATCACATCTCAGTAGAATTGTCCGCTTAGGGCTCGCCTCTTAGGTCCATGCTTACAAGGGAGAGGATTCAGTACTTATAGCATTTTCTCATTCTCTCCGATGTGGATTCGCCATGTTGTGCTGCGCCGGCCCTCGGAAGTCACTCGCCGTCATGAGGGCTTGCCCACATCGGCCCGCGCACTAGCTCTTAATAATAACCGTAATGTACCAGACCACCGCCAGAAATTATCCGCCAGCTCAAGAGTGCCGTAGGGTGTGATAGATACTCTCCCTTGTAGACGCATTTTAAAACCGTGAGGGAGAGCCCCAAAGCGGACAATTTCTACAAGCGGTGGTTTGGGCAGTTATGGGCTGGTACATAGAGCTAGTGCCGGGCCGATGGTGGGGCAAACCTCGTGAGGACGCCCGAGTCCCTACGGGGGTGACCAGTGGACGGCGATACGTAATGCCCGGTTTACTTATACGAATCCCACATTGGTTGGAAAGGAGAACTATGGAGTGCTTTTATAAGTTCTTGATACCTCCCTTGTAGACGCATTTTAAAATAGTGAGGGCGAGCCCCAAAGCGGACAATTTCTACAAGCGCTGTCCGGCACATGGGGCTGGTATCGTGAGTTTGCCGAGCCGATAGTGGGGCAAAACCTCAAACAGATTGTCCCTTCCGGGGTGACCAGGATCAGCATCGCGCCGCAACGCCCGGCTTACTTAGGCGAATCCCACATCTTTTGGGAGGAGAACGAAGAGTGTTTTATAAGTGCTTGGATACCTCTCCCTTGTAGACTCGCTTAAACCCGTGAGGGGCGAGCCCAAAGCGGATACTTACAAGCCGTGGTCTGGGATGTGACCAGTGGATCTACTGATACGTAATGTCCGGGCTTACTTAGGCGAATCCCACATCGGTTGGGGAGGAGAACGAAGAGTGTTTATATGCTTGATACCTCTCCCTTGTAGACGATTTTAAACTGCAGGGGCGAGCCCCAAAGCGGAAAATTTCTGCAAGAGGTTTTCCGGGTCACAGCTTGGCACGTAGCCTGGGTGCCGCCTGGTGGGGCAAACTCGAGGGATCCCGAGTCCTCATTGTGGGTGACTGTGTGATCTGGCGATACGTAACGCCCGGCTTACTTAGGCGAATCACACGGCTGGGGAGGAGAACGAAGAGTGCTTTATAAGTTCTCGGATACCTCTCCCTTGTAGATGCGTTTCAAAACCGTGAGGGGCAAAGCGGACAATTTCTACAAGCGGTGATCCGGGGGCTGTTACAGCTTGGTATCGTGAGCTCTGGTGGGGCAAACCTTAGCGAGGATGCTAAGTCCCTACGGGAGGGTGACCAGGACTCCGGCGATACGTAACGTCTGGCTTACTTAGGAGAATCCCACATCGGTTGGGGAGGAGAACAAAGAGTTCTTTATAAGTTCTTGGATACCTCTCCTTGTAGACGCCGGCTTTTAAACCGTGGAGGGCGCGAGCCCCAAAGCGGTGATGATTTCTTCAAGCTTGCGTGTCCGGGCCGCATTAACCTAGCCTAAATCCTCACCCTCTCCAAAAGAATTATAGTTGGAGTTTTTCAAGAAAGGAGCTAGGTTCTTCAAATCTTCTTGACTCTTCAAGAAAAGTAGCGGGATCATCAACCCATTATGTATATTTATAAATGGGGAAAATTCTTGCACCCTCATGCCCTTTTCAAACTTATTGCTGTTGTTGTTGCTGTTGTTGTTATTATTATTATTGTTGGTGTTGTTGTTTTTGTTGTTGTTGTTATTGTAGTTTGTTGTTGTTGCTGTTGTTGTTGTTGCTGTTGTTGTTGTTGGTGTTGTTGGTTGTTGTTTTTATTATTATTATTACTATTATATATATTACATTAGTTATTATTGTTATTATTATTTGTATTTTATAATTTTTGTATTATTATTGTTTTTGTTGTTGTTGCTGTTGTTGTTGTTGTTATTGTTGTTGTTGTTGTTGTTGTTATTCTTATTATTATTATTATTGTTGTTATTATTGTTATTATTATTATTATTATTATTGTTATTATTATTGTTATTGTTCTTCTTATTGTTATTATTCTTATTATTATTATTGTTATTATTATTGTTATTGTTCTTATTATTATTACGATAATTATTATTATTGTTATTATTATTGCTGTTTTTGTTGTTGTTGTTGTCGTTTATTATTATTACATAGTATTATTATTATTGTTGTTGTTGAGTGTTGTTGTTTTTATTGTTGTTCTTAACATAACTTAACATTTTCTATTAGCAATCTTAGCATTTATTTCGTGCTTATACTTGTTTGACTTTCATATTTTCATATCAAGAATTGTGAGCATACCTAATTCGTTGCACATCATATCACATCTCGAGGTAACTTATGATCGTGAAGACATAACTTGGAGCTCTTTTAACATAAAAATGCTAGGAAACTATCTTGGGATCTTTAAGATAAATAAAGACTTATTGTTGTGCTTTAGACAATATAGGAAAGGCTCGTGAAAAAACATAGCAATATATGAGGAGCTTAGAAAAGCTTAGCAAAGATTATAAGCAGCTTAGAAACTTCCAAGAAAAATAAAATCCTTTAAAACATGAAATAGTTAATCCAACTTCCGAGAACAAATAATTAAGATAATTGTTTAAAAGCCAATAATGAAGAACTTTCAACTTGAGTCACTTATCTCAAAATATTCAATTTAATCATTTCTAAGAAGTTAACACCTTAATCTTTCATTAACTTAATACAACCGAACATAAATGACTTTATTTATAACTTTTCGCTAAATGCTTTTGTAGAATCGCAAATCTAATTATCAAAGATAATTTAAAAGTATGATGAAGAACTTCTTTAACCTTGAGTCACTATCTCAAAATATTCTATTCTAAACCATTTCTTAAGAAGTTAACACTTCACCGGCCTTTCATTAGCTTAACACAACCGAACATAAACAACTTTATTTATAACTCTTTTTCTAGATGTCTTGTGGAACAGGTAAATCTTGCTAGCCATTTTCCTAACTCTTTAACAATAATAACACTTATCATCAAATTTAACAACCTTTAGCTCTACTTTTCGTATTCATCTTAAATTCTTTTCCAAACAGGATTCGTTATTCCCTACCTAAATTATTTAGTCTCGTGTTCACTATTCCAAAGAATTTTTGTACGCACTTACCTTCTTACCTAATTGCCAACCCTTGCCTCTAAACATCATCTACCTATACTTTAATACCAAAGGTTCTTTGAAATCAACTACTTTATTTGCAGAGGGCTTATACTT
Organism: Datura stramonium; assembly: GCA_018107945.1. Lineage (NCBI taxonomy): Eukaryota > Viridiplantae > Streptophyta > Magnoliopsida > Solanales > Solanaceae > Datura > Datura stramonium. The sequence goes on along the minus strand of JACEIK010000115.1, from coordinate 625,708 downwards.
CACACATATTACCTTAAAAGGCGTCCAACATTTACTTCCTTATCTCTCCTTGCTACTGTGCCTCAACTTTTATAATACTTAGGTTAATTTCCTTACATATTTACAACTCGTGAGAACATGTAACATGTCTACTTAAAGCCTTAAGAAATTCTCAAGAGTTCTAGATAACTCAAGAGCTCTAATAGACATATAGCGACTTTCTAAAGGCAATGCTTGCCACTTTAGCGCGTAATTTGAACGTAAGCACATACTATATATATGTGTATGATCTTTGTCTAACCTGTTAACATAAAGATGGTCCCCTAAAAATATCAATAGTTTTACCCATTCAGGTTCTATTTTCCAAGTTTAACGTGGACGTGTTGGCTAAGAAACGCATTAATTAGTCTCTTAGCGTAAGGGAGAGTGGATCGGAGAAGCTTCTCATGGACCTAGCACTTAAAAATGAATATAAGAGGGTAGGTAATTGTTGTAAGGAAATTACATTTTGTTACCCTTTAGCCCTTATTGAGTTAAAAAGCGATTTCACTCATTAGGTTTGCCCGCAGTCGCCGTCTTGCCATGTTTTCCAATTTCCTTAGAAACCATAATGTGAAACAACTTGAAACCACAAACACATAACATAATGTAAAGTATCAGCCACAAAGGCGCATACACCGAGGGGACTTCACCCAATTTACAACTATGACCATAATAAAAGGCAATTGCCCTCTCCGCTTTGCTATGTGTTTCAACTTTAGAAAATACACAACTTAATTCCAAGTAATTCTAACAAAATGGTAAAACCATATTGAGCAAGTTACTACGTAAGCTCAAGTGGCTGTGGAAATGTCGATTAATCTCGACATAAATTCGTGCTTGAAAATCAAGAGACAAAGGGCGCCTTACATACCTTCTTTCTCTCGGCGAGTTCTTATGTCGTTTTCAACAACCATAAATTTAACCCCTTAAATTACTTGGAGTTTATCAAAAATGCTGACAAGGCTATTTCAAGCCAATATCTACCAAAACATTACATCAATAGGCAGTCACAACACAAACAAATAAGGCAACACTTAGCATTTCTTATTTTAACTTGTTTCTACAACTTTGGGGGAAAATAGAGGCAGGAAATTTCCCACTTTTCATGAATACTCGCACAAATATAGAGTATATTCTCAGAAAACACATCTATTCCAACCTTCAAAAATAAGCGTAACTTCAATAACATACCAATAACGGCAAGCAAACATAACCTCCAACTTCTAACTTTAATGAATTGGCAAGTTTAGCAATTAGAAACACTTACCTTGGCATGAGAATTTTATTTGGATGTTATAATAAGAGTATTTTCCTCCAAATCAACTTCCCAATAACACATCAATCTTGATGTCCAAAATACAGTAACATAACAGCACAACAACTACAACAAGTCAACATACAAACCATAACTTTCTTTTAGTTTTCGTTCAAAAATTCATATACTTAATAGAGCTTTCAAAAGAGGGAAGTGACTTACTATTTCTTATGAACAATTCATACAAAGATGGATTATAACATTAGCTCAAAATAGTCCCAAACACGTAGCAACAACACTGCCAAAAAGAAGCTACAAGGCAGCAACAACTACACCACAACGTTGCCTCCAGTTCCATCAACTTTTGCTTGAGTTTTGATGGTGTTTTCTTGAGGGATTTCCTATTGGTTTCTAAGGCTTTTCTACTGGAAAAGAGAGAGGATTTAAGAGGGTAATAAAGCACCTCAAACATAGAAAATTTGAAAAAGATTTCATAACAAAAAACTTAAAATATAAAGGTGTTTGAGCGGTGGCCGTTTTTAGGGCGGTGGCCATATCACTGCCCCATAGTGCCACCATAAAATTCCTATAACTTTTTATTCTGACCTCTGATTGATGAGTCGTTTAATGTTATGAAAACTACACTCGAAGATCTTTAATTTTATAAGTTTTGGGGCTTCTAGTTCATTATATATTGGGAGATATGGTCATTTAAAATTTTCCCTAACCTATAAATTTACATACTCTTTGTTTTCTCCATTCGTACACATTTTCCTTCTCATCTACGATCAATATACAACCCGTACTTCCCTTAAAATAGAATACAAACATCAAATAATCACCAAAAAATTTTCGGGGTGTAACACTTGGATATAAATTCTAGAGAAAATACTGTGTACAAAGGATACCATAGCAGAAAATATCGTATCATCTTTTTCCTTTCTTAGCTTTAGAAAATTCCTTTGGCAAAGAAAAGGAGGATTTGATTCGTAGAATTTGAAAAGTATTATTCTCTTCTTCTTTTTAATATTAAGGTACAACCATTGTTAAAGACATTTTTGTGAACTTGATTTTACTACTCTTTTTATTAAATTCAATGAGTTTATTGTTAAATGTGCTTTTGAATTTCTTAATCAAGAGTAGCTAAATCATTAACTAGAGGTGTGTGATGATGAATACTTAATTAGAGTGGGTATTGCTAGAGTCATCTCTATATTGTTTAACTAAGTGTAAATCTGTTAGATTCTCTTCAATCTATAATGCAAGATCCATTGATTATGATGTGGGTCTATTTGTTCTTACTTGATTATTTCTTGTAAAAAAAATAATTAAGTATTGGAGGAGAATTTAAAAGTGGATATGGATGGGAGATTGTGAAATTGGGCTATAAATAGCCAAAATTACAGTGTCACTCCTAATTAGTAGCTAATAGTTAGAAATTAGTACAGCTACTAATCCAAATCTGATCCGGTTGAGCTAATAGTTGCTAGAGATTTGATAAAACTATAGTAAGAGGTATTTATAAAGCTGAAAAGCAGTAATTACCCATTTTACCGAGATTATTTATACTGATTGAACTTATAAGATGACCTAGCATGTTCCTATCTAGTTAGTATATCGTCTACACCATACCTCTAGTCTTTCACACACTTGTCGCAGCCTTGGTGATTTTGCTATTAAAGACAACAAAATTAGCAATTATAATCTACTACAAATTCCAATGTCCCCCAATTTATTTGTTTTTATGTTCATTCTAAGTGGTGCAAGCTAGCTTTAATTTCTCCACCGATACTTGAAATTATCACTCGCTAGTCCTTGTGGGAATCGATTCCAACACCCATCAGGTTACTTGTTTTGATACTTCATCTATGTATACCCTTCCTATGATGAGTATATTTTAGACGTTATCAAAAATGGCTTCATTGTCGAGGACTAGCACTTGATATTCGTGTGTTGATTGTTGATTTGAAATAGCTTTGCCTCTTGGTTACTTGACGTGAGTTTGTTGTGCTTGTTAGGACATCACACGCATATGAGTTATAATTCCTAAGCAGGGGATAGCTCAGTAGAAGGAACCATGGAGCATGAGGATGATAATTCGGTGATGCCGGAGATTGCGGGAGCCATTCTTCTACCACCCATAGTAGGGAATGCGGTGTTTCATTCTACGAGCATCATGCTACATTTGTTGAAAATGAAAGAACTCTTTGGGGGTAAATCAACTGAGGACGAAAATTCGGCATTTGAGAAATTTCTTGGAGATATGCAAGCCCTTCAACATCACAAATATAAGTCAAGAGTCTATTATACTAAGACTTCTCCCATTCTCCCTAAGGGGAGAAGCAACGATATGGTTGGAAGAGTTGCCCCCTGGTTGTATTACATCTTGTCAAGAGTTAACCGAGGCCTTCTTGGATCATTTCTTCCCTCCATCAAAGATGCTATAGTTGAGGGAAGACATCACAAATTTCAAGCAAGAGCCTGGAGATCCTTTGCATGAGGCATGGCTACGGTTAAAAAAGATAGTCGTTCTTTGTCCCAATCATGGACTTCCGGATGGAGTGCTTCTCCAAAGCTTCTACAAAGTCCTTGACTCCAACAACAAGTCTGTATCCAACAATTTAGCCGGAGTGTCTATTATGGATCAAACATATGGGTTGGCTAAAGCCCTTCTATAGAGAATGACAAGAACCATTAGGGCTTGGCATACGCGAGAGACAAATGTATTTACACATGAGATCAACTCTAATACATTGGCCGCTGAATTACAAAAAAAGGATGAAGAGCGGGATGAGAATATTGCTAAAATGATGATACAGTTGGAATTAATTATAAAACATGTAATGGGGGCAGGGCCCAAGGTGGTAAATATTGTAGGTATGCAAGGTCCTTTGCAATATGAAGGGGAATCATCACCACCAAGGTACGAGGAAGAAGTCAATACATGGGGAACCAAATAGGAGGTCCTCGACCTTGATTCTAAGGAACCAATCAAGGCCCTTGGTGCCCAAGGGACGAAAATCAAGGCTAGAGAAATTGTGATGCGTAGGGGTGGCTTGAAAGAAATGAAAGATGGGGAAATAGAGAGCATAATCAAGAGGGTGACTGCTATCATCGGAGTTCAAACCTGTAAGTTCCCCATCCAAAAGTTGGAAACTCCCACGGTCAGCAAGGTGTGAGTGACGTGGGTAGTTCAAAAATTTAGGAAATGCTATCAAGAGTCCTAAAGAAAATGTAGTCAACCGAGAGGGGGGTGAAAGAGTTAAGAGGGGAGGTGTCTAACCTTGCCCAAACAGTGAACTCACATTTAGCCTCCATCAATCATTTGGAAGCCCAAATGAATCACTTATCGGCTCAAATGAACCCCCAAATGAAGGGAACACTTCCTAGTGACACAATGCTGAATACAAAGAAAGATAGCCAATGCATTGATATTGTCACTAGGAGTGGCAAAGTGATCAAAGATGCACCAGTGAAGCCCAAACAAGTTAATGACCCAAAATCAAATGAGGAAAATGGACTCGACGAGATGCCAAAGACTCCATGGAGTGAGGAAAAGAATGAAAAGGAAGGCGAGGGGAAGGATGATGAAATCCCCTCACATGCTGATGAAGATAAGGTGGCATGAAGGCCCCAAATGATGAAAAGGTTGAAGCAAGAGCCCCACCTCCTTATCCACAACGGTTGGCCAAGAAAAAGAAGGACGGCTAGTTCAGCAAATTTGTTGATTTGTTTAGCAAGTTGTTCATTAATATACCATTAGCGGAAGCTCCTCTCCAAATGCCAGGATATGTGAAGTTCATGAAAGAATTGCTGAAGAAAAAGAAGGTGGTTGATGGAGGTAGTGGGAAAACCTCTATTAGCTACAGGGAAAGCTGTGGTTGATGTGGAGCAAGGGGAGCTCAAATTTAGAGTTGGATGTGAAGAAGTCACCTTCAAGGTTTGCTTGTCAGCTGAAATGTCCGCCGTATGTAAGGTGATATAGGTGTTGTAGAAAGAGGATGAGAATAGTGAAATTGATATGAAGGAGATGGAGCCGGAAGATGATTCGTCAAAGGAGAATTGTTAAATGAGAGCCACGCCATGCCATGACGTCAACTAAGGCGTTTTTTGGGAGGCAACCCAAGTGTTTTATTTGATTTATGTTATGTCTTTGTTGTTTTTGTTTTGTAAAATCAATGAAGCAAGTAGAAAAGAGGGAAAGAACCATAACAACATGGGAACCGCACTAGACCGGCGAGTCGCCAATCCAGAAGCGCGAGCCACTGATGCAAAACCGTGTGCCGCCGGTCGGTCACCGATGCAACGCAGATCACTGAAGCATTGGAGCCTAAGTTGTAGCCCACTGGCAGATCTCCGTTCAATTTTGCGAACTCCCGGTCAGCAGCCAATTGAGATACAGTGCACTGGGCATGATTTTTAGTGAAATAAAGGTAAAGCGACGGAACGCTGGTTCAATTCGGTGAACTGTCGATGCATCGCCGGTCGAGGTACGAGTTTGTTTTAGAATTTAAATTATGTGTGGACTCACCAAACCCTAAATACTAGTTGAGCCGCCCTATTCTGCACAAGATTCTCTTAATTCTCCCTTTTACCATTTTTTCACACCCTTTTGTCTTCCTCATAGCAAACCTTTTCACTTTCCCACCTTTCAACTTTCCCCACCTTTCCACTTCCCACCAACACATTAACTCACCATTACTACCCCACCTTCTCCTCCACCTATCACCATTTACCTTTCTCCTTATAAAACCCTTCCCTCCTTTAACTAACACCTTCACTACACTCAAATTTTCTTTCTCCACTACACAACCTCTAAAGTACCATTATTGAAAGTTTTTAAGCTCTCCAAGCTCAAGTTTGCAAGTATTCTGACAGTGTGGTAATATTTTCTTGCCATTTTCATGATTTCATCAATGGTTCATTATCCTTTCATTATTAATGCTTTCCTTTCCCGTTGGATTCATGAGTATGCTCTATTTGTTGAAATGGGTGAGGAACCAAGTGTTTTATTTGTGTTAATTTTTAAATGGGTAAAGTCTGAGTAACCCAAGTGGAGTGAAATGTCATGTGTTGCCTGATGATAGACTGGGTGACGCCATTCTTAAGGACATATTATCATTTGATTTTCAGGTGTAGTGGTGTTATTTTCATCAAAATGTGTGTGGGAGTTTGTTGATGGGTGCCTATGATTTGTTTGAATTTTATTTGGGGATGATGAGGTTCGGCGATACATCAGTTGGGTTCAACAAAATGCCGATGGAATGCGAATCCAATTTTTTAAGATGGCTTAAGGACACTAATTGGATCCTGCGTAGCATCGGTGGTTCGCGGATCTGGACTGGAGACTCACTTCCTTGTTGCTGGTACACTATTGGTTTTGCTCAATCTTCTGATCCGCATCGGCGAGTCAACGGCGGTCCATGGATTCCTCCTGGGGCTCGCTGTTATTTCGTCGATGTTGTTGGTTCTTTACATGATTTTTATTCTTTGTTTCTCAGTTCATCCTTTAGAATAGTTTTTTTTATTTAGTTTCATTACAGAATGGCTGTCACTAACACCATGTTTACAGAAGTACAATGTATTCATCCAGAAATATAGGAAAGGGCAAGGCCCCCACATCATCTTCTAGCAAGAGCAAGTGCAAAGCAATGGCCTTCGCACCACCTTAAAATTCCAAAGAGGCTATCATTCTATGTGTCCCAAACATGAAGGAACATTATTTCATATGCCAGGGTTGGTTCATAACTGTGGATAATCTCTTTGACCTGGAAGGCTTGCGGGGTGATCTCCCTAACATCACTGCCCAATTCACGGCTCAAAAGTGGCATGCATTTGCCAATCCTCTCCCGCCATACTACCCCTACCAGGTGTCAGAATTCTATGCCTTCTACCAAGCTCGATAGGATAGCATGCAGCACAAGGGAAAAGTTGATGACTTTCCATGCCTACCATTGGTTATGATAAGGGGAGTGGAAGTCGACATCACCCTAGGTGCCATTAACTCCCTATTTTGGGAAGCTGAGATTGACTCTGGTGCGAAGTACATGGCTCGGGTAGCTGACATGAAAGACCAGTTTTCTTGGATAGCCCCAATTATTATTGCTAATACACCTCTATGGGCCTCTATGGGTGGCGAGATCTCCCACCATGACTTGAAGTTTGAGGCTAAACTGTGGCTGGACTTTATTTGTGGCTGCATCATCCCATCCAAGCACGAGCAAAGGGTCAATTTGGAAACTACAATCCTTATCACCTGCATCATGACTACAGTCCCCATAAACTTTGCGGAGATTGTCGCCCAACAAATGAAGAGGAAGGCACGACAATCTAGCACTTCCATGCCCTACGCCATCCTCATTTCCCAACTTTGCTCACAAGTTGGGGTGCCTCTGTTCCCAGATGAAACCCCTTCCGCTGCTTTAGGAGTGATTGACATTGATCAGTAGAGAGATGCTGAGGCACCCGCAATAAAGAGGAAAATACTACAAGCCTTTGGGGTAATTGAGGGATCCCTTTCCCATTGGTCGGACCACTCACCACAGGCCCCGAAGATGAACGTGCCCCAACACAAAATGTCAGGCCAAGCTTCGGGTGACATGCCTCATCCGGGAGCATCTCCCCCTTCTCAATCCTCTAAACCAAGTGGTCTCCATAGACTTGCGGAAATGACCAACTCTCACGAAAGCCAACTCCCAAAGATTGGCCAGGAGTCTCCTCGCACTCATTGCTCAAACAATTAAAAGGAGGTCAAATCTTTATATGAGAGTGTCACTACACTATGCAAGAGGGTGGATGCAGTTGAAGGGGCTGTCACCTCCCTCCGAACTGAGGTGAAAGAATGGAAGAGTCGGACTTCAATGGAGGTGCCTGACATGAGCGCACTGGATACTGCAATGGCTGCTCCCTCCATAGTTCGATGTCCCATTGATGATCTCTTTGAGGTCTTGGGGGATGAGTTTTATTGGCTAGGTGAGGCTGGTGACGGTGAGGATGAATGACCCACTCAG
>JACEIK010000115.1:576358-597845 GCA_018107945.1 Datura stramonium | reverse complement strand
AAAAATCCCCCATTTAATGAGTACGGCCGGGAACCACTTTTGTGGACCTCGAAAGGTGCCTAACACCTTCCTTTCGAGGTAATTAAAGCCCTTACCCGACCCTGGTTGCTTAGTTAACACAATTTAGCTTAGAACGGTGCCCTAACGCACCTTAAATTCGTTAGGTGGCGACTCTCTCTTCAATAATCTACCCTTAAGAGACGTCAATGTTGGGTCCCGCTTTTTCGCGATGGAAAAATGGGGCGCGACAATATAATAAGTATGAAAGAACAAGTAACTGAACCGAAATGACTAACTGAAATACTAAAAATTGATACAACTGAAATATAATTGATATGGTCAATAATGACCCTGGCTAATGGTCATAGACATGTCCTGGATCTGAAATACTGAGCTGAGCTAAATTGAACGGAACTGAACTGAGACTGTACTGACTAGTGGGAGTTTTTATAACCTACATATAATCACGTGAGCTAAACGTGGAGTTCGATGTATACGCCCCATCGATAGGACCCAATATACCTTGCCAGGATAAAAAGGTAGTAACTGGGTGATCAGAAATCTAGGGTCTGATGGGCCAAGTAACCTACAGTGGCAACGTAGTTCTAGGAACTAGGTGCGCAAGAACCCCGACCTTCTCGGTGCTAAGTCCTACACCCACTGGATAGTCCTAGTATGACTACTAAGCTGATAGCTCAAAGGGCAGAAGACTAAGTCAGGAATACTTATCTAGAAGTTCCCTGAGAGTCTTATCAGACCAGATAACTATAATTGGTTTTCTAAGACTGGCCAGAGCTGCTTATCTAGAAGTGTCGTAACCGTCTATAGAACGAACTGATAACTGATAACTGATAACTGGGAGGCATTACTGACACCTCAAGAACTGACTATAGTCAAATTGATCAGCTGACATTACTGAAAGATACTGAAGGTATTAACATCATGACTGAAACTGATCTAGCATGCAACTGACTGAGAATTTAACTGATAATAATAACATGCAATTTCCAACACTGATAGAGTCAAGCAACATTATGTCTATACAATTATGTCGGACCCTGGTTACTACACTTATCGAAAAAGGTCTAAAGTCGCTTTTCAGGAAAACAAGTATCAACATGATTAATAGACAGGGAAATATAGTAACAATAGTATAAACAACATTTCACATGAAAATTGCTCGATAGGAACCAACGGATCACACAACGAGTTGTTGGTTGACACCATGACTCATTGGGACTAGTCGTTAGTCCTGGGCCTGGAAAATTCCTTCACTGGTTGTTGGCAACGAGGGGGACCATGACTCATTGGATGAACTAATGAGTCATTGGTACCTCTCATGGCCACTGGCAGGAAATCAAATCATATCATTGGACCCCCTCTCTAACAGGTGACACCATGACTTGTTAGTTCAGACAACGAGTCGTTGTCACCTCTCATCCTAGCTACTGGAATCCTGAAGTATTTTGGGTGACACCACGGGTGGACACAACAACTCATCGTGTGATACACCGGGTCGTTTTGCCACTCGTTGTCACTGGAAGAGGTTATCAACAACACCCTGGAGCTCCAAATAACAAACCACCCCACGAGTCGTTACATCAAATGATGACTCGTCATTCGACTCCTAGCTTCCTGGAAAGGACATAACTGATCTCTGAAATGGGAAGGCAAAAAGTAACAGGACGACTCGTTGTTCCTCACAACGGGTCGTTCCATGTCTTGTTTGTTCTCAAAGACAACTGGCAGGCCTGACCACCACCCAGACAACGGGTCGTTACTTCTGACAAAGACTCATTATCTAGGTCGTTCTGAGGAAAAATTTTCTAGTTTAATCTGCCGAGTCTGAGTTTGGTGTAGAAATGTTTTAGGATGTTGCAATATCTCCCCCTTGGGATCATTTGTCCTCGAATGAAGGTTAAAACTACTGGAAAACTAGGAAAAGAGCTGAAATTCCAAGACTGAGACTATAAACTGATTTCTGAAGGAGTGACTAACTCTGAACTTATTTGACCACATTAACTGAGTTAACACAACTAGAGTGCACATTGAAAATCTGAATAGAGTTGATGACACCGAACTGAATAGAGTAGTGAGGAGGATTTAATACCTGATGCTGGAACTGAACGGGAAGGTAATAAATGAAGGTATTTGGCCATCATGTTTTCTTCTGCCTCCAATGTGGCTCCCTCAACAAGCCAGTTCCTCCCCAAGACTTTCACTAAAGCGACTTTCTTGTTTCTCAACGTACGAACTTGACGGTCTAGGATCTGAACTGGAACATCTTCGTAAGAGAGACTATCCTTCACTCCCATAATGTCTAGTGGCATAACGGAGGTTGGATCACTGATGCACTTCTTCAATAGTAACACATGGAAGACTGGGTGCACAGATGCTAACTATGAAGGTAATTCTAACTCATAGGACACAATGTCGATTTGCCTCAAAATCTTGTAGGGTCCTACATACCTCGGCCTGAGCTTCCCTTTCTTTCCAAACCTCATCACCCCTTTCATGGGTGAAAATTTGGGGTAAACTCAATCATCTATAGAAAATTCTAACTCTCTCCTCCTCATATCCGCATATGATTTCTGCCAGCTTTGAGCTGTCTTCAACCTTTCTATGATCAGTTGCACTTTTTGCATAGCTTCATGAACCGAGTCTGGTCCTATGAAGGTAGCTTCGCCAACTTCAAACCATCCTATAGGAGACCTACACCTCCTACCATATAGTGCCTCAAATGGGGCCATCTGAATACTAGAGTGGCAGTTGTTGTTGAAATGCGAGGTGAACTGAATACCTCTATTTGAGATGATGGACAAAGGCACCCCATGCAATCTGAATAACTTTGGATGTACATCCTAGCATAATCCTTAGCTAAGTCCGTAGATTTAACTAGGAGGAAATATGCTTACTTGGTCATCCGATCTACTATCATTCAAATTGAGTCATGCTGCGGGCGAGTACGAGGTAGACCTGTAATAAAGTCCATATTCACTTCTTCCCCCTTCCATGTGGGTATGCTGATATCCTGAGTCATACTTCCAGGTCTCTAATGTTCCACCTTAACCTGCTGACAGTTCGGGCACTTCGCCACAAATTCTGCAATATCTCTTTTCATTCCATTCCACCAGTAGATATCCCGTAGGTCATGGTACATCTTAGTGGAACCTGGGTGGACATACTATCTGGAGCTGTGTGCTTCTGCCAGTATTTGCTATCTCAAGTCACCTACATCTGGTACACAAAGCCTGCCGTGGTAATGAAGCACACTATATCTCTATTTGGAGAAGGCCTCCACCTCTTTTCTGAGAACTGCTTCTTTCAACTTAAGCAGTATGGGATCTTCATCATGCTAAGACTTAACTTTAACAACTAACGAGGAATCTGACCCACTCTACAGTACTACTCCACCCTCAGCTAAATCGACCAATTGCACTCCCAACTGCGCTAACCAATGAATATCCTTTGCCAGTTCCTTTCTGCCCTCTTCAATATGAGCAACACTCCCCATAGACATCCTTCTCAGGGCATTAGCCACCACATTGGCCTTTCTCGGGTGTTATAGCACGCTCATGTCATAATCCTTCAGTAACTCCAACCACCTTCTATGATGAAGATTCAAGTTCTTCTAACTGAAAGCGTATTGAAGGCTCTTGTGATCAGTGAAAACAGCCACATAAGCCCTATAAAGATAATGTCTCTGTATCTTCAAAGAAAACACCACTGCTGCTAATTCAAGATCATGAGTCTGACAGTTTGTTTCATGAACCTTGAGTTGTCTGGAGGAGTAAGCTATCACCTTACCCCGATGCATCAAAACACAACCGAGCCCAACTCTAGAAGCATCACAATATACCACGAACCCCTCTATTCCTTCCGGTAAGGTTAAAACTAGAGAAGTAGTGAGTCGAGTCTTCACCTATTGGAAACTCTTCTCACATGCATATGACCACTGAAACTTCACCTTTTTCGGAGATAACTCAGACCCTCTATAAAGTTGTGCCCAATTACCTCCTTAGGCTGTATGTGGTGCGGAAAATATCTCAAATAGCCCCTTGTAATGTTTGCATGCTTCATCTAAGGTTTCACTATCTTTCTGCACAAAGCTAGAGATCTTCCCTCTCAGCTCCTTAGTTCTCCTTGAAGAGAAAAACCTGTTGATGAATTGTTGAAAAGAGCCTCCTATGTGGTGATGGAACTTGTTGGCTCATTATGAAGCCACTCCTTGGCTTCACCAATCAGTGAGAATGGAAACAATGTCAGTTTAACATATTCATCTAACACGTTTTGGTAATGGAAATTCTCACTCAGCTCCATGAACATCATCAAATGCCTGTGGTGATCCTCGTGCTGCTAGACCTGATATTGACAAGTATTTTTGACCAACCGCACGATCCCTTCCTTCAGATCGAAGTTCCCAGTGATGGCCGACTTGACGATCGCTTTAAAAGCATTCTCTAAGTTCGGCCTAGCAATGTTCCAACACTAGGACCCTTTCCTGATTGTTGCCCGGTGCCTAATAAATACTCTCCATGATTAACCTTCGGAAGGTTCTCTTAATTTCAAGATTAAGAGAAGCCAAAAGTGATTCTTGATATCTTGTACTTGACAAACACTGAGCACACAACCCTATAAACTTCACAAAAACAAAGAAACAAATGTAAAATACAGAATAGCAGAATAAAATCCTAACCTACAAATGATCAAAAAATATTGAAGTCCCCAGTAACGACGCCAAAAACTTGATGGCGCACAAGCGCATGCAAGCGCACATGGTCATCAAGTAATATAGGATTGGAAGTCCCCATTATCAATCCTTCAGAGACTTGTTAGTTTTGTCATTTAAGGTTGTTTCTTATTTTGCTATTCTATCAAACAGTTGAAATGGGCAATGCTTTGGAAAATTAACTACTAAAAACTCTATATATAAAAATAACTAAACATGGTTGCAAATTTGGCTTTACTTTAGATTATGATGAAAATCTAGGAAAATGGCATTTTTCAGCCTCAGTTGAGTTTTCAAGACGTGATTACATTAGAACAATTTTTCCTATTGTTACTAGTTGCAAGTTACAATCCTATTCCTTGCCACTCTCCCGAGCATCCAAGAACTATCTCATGAATCCTAACGTCTATATCCCTATGGACGCAGAAGAAACATGAAACGACAGTTATGCCACCTTGTATTTCAACTAGACAGGGTTGAAGGGTATATCCCTATCTTCAACAGCAACTTCTATCCTCTTACCAATGGGTTCATGGGTCTTTAAATTCCTGCTATATATTTACCTTTAACACTTTCGATTTCCTTTCCCAAGTTCAATTGAAAGCCAATAGGTTTACTTATTGATATTACCTAAATTACACCTCCTAAATGAGATATATAGTGATTAATGTCAAATATAGAACCAAACCAGGGTTGGGATCGAACCCCACGAGGAATATGATGAGAACTTTAGTTAACGCGTTTATCTTATACTATTTGCTTACTTATTTACTGGGGGGAAGGTTTGAAACACAAAATAATGAACTATAGTAAAGACTAGTAGATTCTTGATTCAATTTCGATTGTATTCGATCAATGAATTGACTAGGATTATGTTTCCCATGACTTCATAACCACAAGGTTTTTATACTAGTGATCTATTCCAGTATTTAGCATGCAATATTGGTAAGTTAAATTCACCTAAATGGTTGGTCCCCTATCTAGAAGATTATCACCACGCAACTTGATATGTATACGAGTGTATGCTTAATTAAACCTTATACTTAATATTGGATTAGCTATTCCTGAACAAGGTCAAGCTATTAGATGGGGGTTGATAGCCTCAATCTCCGTTGTTAATCCCTTTTCCCATTCACTACTTTCTTGATCCAGTGAGTAAGAATAAGGCAATTTCCAACATTAAGAAGCAATTAAAATGAAGGGAAAAACAATACATGCATAAACCCCGTTCAAGATTCACTAAGTATATTACCAATGTGTGTTAATTCATCATGGTTCCCACAACCCTAGCTATGGATTTAGCTACTCATATTTGAATGATCACAATTACGAAATAAGGAAGAAATGATAATTGTAACTTATAAAGATTTGTGAAAGAAACTACATCAATTGAATAAATCACCAAAACTGAAGAACTAAACTTCAATGTTGTTTTAATCCTCAAAATCAAGAACAAGATTACAAACTTTTTTTGTTGAACCATGAATGATCATTCACAACACCAAAATTCATGTTCAAAGATGTAGAATTACGTAAACTGTAAATTAAACCTAAATAATATATTTATAGACATGAAACAAATCCTTTCCTAAATCAACTCCGGTTCTGGTGTCGGCAGGTACCACGTTCTATTGGTAGCATCAACGGATCATTAGAGTTTCCACTATTCCAGTGTTGCTTCTCTCAATCTTGTCTTATTTCAGCATCTAGCCTCAAACAACGGCTCGCTATCAGATCCTACGAGCCGTTGGTCCGGTTCATTATTCCCTGGCTTCCTAAGCATGGTTTCTGATCCTAGATGTATGGGTGCTCAGAAAAACCCATCCTTTAAAGGTACAACCCATCCTGTCTATTCATTTGATGCAACCTTCTCTTAATCAATCTTCTTTGATGCACAACAGCACAGGACGGTCCATTATAAGTTCAGACGATCCGTATGAACCATCCGTTGCATGAAAATTCATTTTGACATTCTCTCTGTTTCAACGCACGGCCGATCAGGACGGTCCGTTGTAAGCTCGTACGATCCATGGGTTTCAGCTGTTGCTTGGCACCCTGCTTATCAACTTCACTGGATTAGCTGTAATGGCTGACCAGGACGGCTCATGGTAAGGACCAACCATCCGTAGCTCAGCTCTTCTAAGACATTTTTTTTCTATGTTCTATCCTTTTCCTAAATTTTGGCTCCCATGGCCTGCTTTACCTGCAAAACCACCAAAACGCATCATATCTAAATAAATGTACCTAAATTCATGCATATACACTGAGTTTTAAGCGTCGCTAGTGCCGTAAATTCACGACACATCAACACCCTCAACTTAACATGTTTGTATGTCCTCAGGTAAATAAAATAAAGTCAACCCATGGTGACACTTAACTAGAGGAAACCTAGGAGATGCATAGCAGTCAAAACTTCACAAAACATACAAAATGTTCACTCAATCAACCTCCCTCGTATCGGGTTAAAACAGAACTCGATGTGACAACTTTGCACTTTCTCAACATGAAAAAATAGGATCAAAGGATGGCACCGTATTATCACTACAAAACAATCACACACAACTGACATTCCCCTAGGTATCTAGAAATCAACCCATGCAATCACGCGCCCTCACCACAAAGAAATCCCAAACACACATATATATATGATCATGCTAATTTTTATCTTAGGACTAGGAAAGAACTCATTCACTCTCACAAAGAAATTCTAACTGCGCACATACAATACCATAAGCTTGCCTATACTAGCTTTTGCTCCACTTAACCTCTTTTTCATTTATCTCCTTTTTTCCCTTATTTCTTCTTCTTTTACTATCTTTTGCAACTACGAGCGCGGTGTTCCTTCTTTCAAGTATTCTTTTTTTTTTCTTTCTCACTTTCATTTTCTTTTTGCTCTTTAACATTTTTTTCTTCATTATGCACACCGCACCTGCTCTTTATTTTCATTACTCAATTACTTTCCACCCTACTCTTATTATTCAACCCTATGATAGCCACCCTCAACTTAAGCAATTTGCCTGAGTTGAGGTTCAAAGTGTCCAAGGTGGGGCCAGGGCTAAAACAGGTTCATTATAATAAGAGCAGGAAGGTGAATTGGTTTCAGCCAAAAAGAAGGGTCAATTTAGGCTCAAAATCGGAATCAAGGGATATTTATTTCCATTTGGTAGGTCTTTTAAGGCTAAAGTGGACTATTCATCAAAAATAGCCTATGAACCTTTCCTAATTTCCCATCCTATATCTCGGTATGACTGATCGGGCAAGTTATATATTGAATAACACAGCAGAACTAGCTATTAAACCTTACTCACACAAGCACTTGATTGCATGGCTAAGTTCCAACCACTAGGTTTATGCATAATTTTGATATTAATTATCCTAGAGATACCTATGATTCCATACAAAGATCCATACTGATCACGCCTCACAGCACAAGTATATTCACACAAAAGAATTTAGGAGGGGTGTCATTTTAACATACATCAAAAACTCAGTTCATCACATGCTTTGTTTGACTGCTCTTACGCCTCCTATTTTGGAAGAAGGTCTATGCCGAAGTCTATTTCTCGCTCCACAGAGACTCTAGGGAGATCTTCAGGAAACACGTCAAGGAATTCACTAACAATTGAAACTGACTGGATAGTTGGGGTCTCGGAGCTGGAATCTTTTACCCGAAATAGGTGATAAATGCACCCTTTAGAAATGAGATTCCTTGCCTTAAGGTAGGAAATAAACTAACCCTTAGGCGCTGAACTACTACCCATCCATTCTAAAATTCGCTCATTTGGAAACTGAAATCTGAGGACTCTAGTTTTGCATTTAATTGAAACATAACCAGAATGTAGTCAATCCATGCCAAGAATGAGGCCAAAATAGACCATGTCTAATTCTACTAGATCAACTGGAATGATTTTACTCCATACTGAGACTGGGCAGTTTCTATACACCCGGCTGGCTCTGACTCACCAACTGGGATAGAGACTGAGAATGGTTCTGAGAGGACTTCTGGATTGATTTCAAACTAAAAAGCTACATAGGAGTTATGAATGATAGTGTGGCTCCTAGATCTAGTAGGGCATACACAACTACATGGAAGATACATAACATACCCATAAACACGTCAGGTGAGCTCTCTTGATCCTGACGAGAGGACAAAGCATAAAAGAGGTTTTGGCGTTGACCTCCATCTGTACCTAAAGTGTTACCCTACTGAGCTGGACAGCCTGCTGGAGTTGCTGAAGTGGTAAACTGCGATTTCCCCCGTCCTGGTGACGGACACTCCCTTAGTCTATGACTTAGCTGTCCACAACTAAAGAAACCTCTTTGCGCTAGAGGCACTCATCTGGATGATCTGTTTCGCACTTAGGACAAGATGGGTTGCAGTTTCTGGCACTATAACTCTGGGTCTTAGAGCCAGATGCTCCACCCTTTTGATCCTTGCGGGACAAAAAGTAGGGGCGCTGGCTGAGGTCGGTGCTGGAGTCCTCTGTTTCTTCTGCTGTGGCTAGCTACTACCGCCAGACCTTTGGAGACCATAATCATATTTACCCTTTCAAGCCCGTTTTTTCTCCCGCTCTATATCCTTCAACTTTTCTTTCTCAATCTACTAGGCATGAACGATGAGGCTAGAGAGGTCAATGTCCTTAATGAGCATCGCAGTCCTGCATTCCTTAAGTACCAGGTTTGATACCCCATTGATGAACTTAAGCATGCGAGCCCTTAGCTCATCTATCATCTCTGGAGCATACCTTGACAACCAGTAAACTCCAAAGCATATTCCTCCACGGTCCTGCTACCCTACTTTAAATTCAGGAACTCTGCGACCTTAGCCTCCCTCAACTCTCAGGGGAAGAATATTTCTAGGAATGTTATGGTGAACTCATCCCACTCCATCAGTTCTGCTCCTGCTGGTCTCCCTTCCTTCCACTAATCGTACCAAATCTGAGCCACCCCTTTCAACTAGTAGGCGGCCAGAGTAGCACTCTCCGCAGAACTGACACCAATAATCCGGGTGATCTTCCGCACCTCATCTACAAACTCATGTGGGTCCTCTCCTACTTTGGATCCGTGAAAAGCTGGAGGATTCATTTGGGTGAAATCCCGAAACCTAACAGTTGTTGCGGACCTGTTTGTATTCATCGATCTCACCTACTAGTCCACTTGATTAGTCATTGTCTAAGCCAGCATCTGGATTGCCTCTCTAAATTCTGTCGAGGACACTTGATCGTCTTGAGGGGCTGCCAGAGCTGGTGGGGTAGGTCAGTTAGCGTTGTCGGTCCTCCTTCCATTTCCTCATCTTGGAGGCATATTTTCACTGAAGAGCACGAGTTAGGAGAACATTTCTGGAATTGAAATTTATCGCACGATAAGGAGTATGAAAAAAAAGGAGTTTTCCTAATAACATCTTGTAGCCTCCCCATCATAAGTGAAGCGCGCGTCACACCCATGAAAAGGACTCTACTTGAGGCGCGACTTTCAGACAGCCTAGGATACTCTAAACATAGTGCTTTGATACCAAGTTTGTGAAGGCCCGAGTCTATACCCTAGACGAGACACGACACTTTGTGTCACAAGTGACCCCAAGCCAACTCTTGGTCTATCATTACATTGGTAACTGAGAAAACATAAGAGGAAGCTTTAAATAAATAAAACCATTTAAGAAAACTAATTTGATAAGAGTCACTACATCTAAAAAACAATGTTGTATATCTATGTCTATGTCTAAAAGCCACTAATAACGATGAGTTGTTGGGACAAGCCCCCAGCTGACCCTAAAATCTGACGGTAAAGAACTAACTGGAAGTAAATATCATCCTCGAAAGGTGAGGACTCACCAAATGTTGCTGCTGATATCATCTGAGGGAACTACTAACGATGCTGGGATTGAGAACCTGCGCCTGTATCATAATACGATACAACAGAGAAGGTACACATCAGTAGTTTGAATGCACTAAGTAAGTGAGAGATATAATAAGCATGAAAGAACAAGTAACTGAACTGAAATGACATGAAATAACCAACTAAAATAATGAAAACTGATACAACTGAAATATAACAGATATGATCAATAATGACCCTGGTTGATGGTCATAGACATGTCCTGGATCTGAAAGACTGAGCTGAGCTAAATTGGACTGAACTAACTGAGACGGTACTGACTATTGGGAGAGTCTATAATTGACATATAACCACGTGAGCTAACGTGGAGTTCGATGTATACTCCTCATTGATAAGACCCAATATACCTTGCCAGGGTATAAAGGCATGAACTAGATGATCACAAAGTTGTGGCTCGATGGGCCGAGTAACCTACGGTGGCAACGTAGTTCTAGGAACCTGGGTGCGCTGGAACCCTGGCACTCTCGGTGCTAATTCCTACTCCCACTAGATAGTCCTAATATAACTACTAAGCTGATAGCTCAAAACTAGGGCCTAAGACAGTTAGGAATACTTATCGGGAAGTTTCCTAAGAGTCTTATCGGACTAGATAACTATAATTGTTGTTCTTAGACTGTCCAGAGCTACTTATATGGAAGCGTCGTAACCATCTATAGTACTAACTAATAATTGTTAACTGATAACAGAGAACTAATAACTGGGTGGAATTACTGACACCTCAAGAACTGACTATAGTCAAACTAATCAGCTGACATTACTGAAAGATACTGAAGGTATTAACATCATGACTAAAACTGAGCTAGCATGCAATTGACTGAACATTTAACTAATAATAATAACATGGAATTTCCAATACTGATAGAGTCAAGAAACATTATGTCTATACAATTATGTCGGACCCTAGTTACTACACTTATCGAAATAAGGCTAAAGTCGATTTTTAGGAAAACAAGTATCAACATGATTACTAGATAGTGGAAATATAGTAACAATAGTATGAACAACATTTCACATGATTTAATCGGAACATGATCGAAAAATTCCTCTAATTCAAAAGTCTCAGGGCTTAGAACTGATAAGAAAATTTAGATGGATTTTGGGGCACAAGGGAAGGACAATTCCCTTGTTAAATTTTCACATACCTGGTGTAGAAATGCCGAAGAAAACTCATGAGAAAATATGATAAGGAAAGTCGACACCCTTTCCCTGCTTAGTGCTTCCTGACTGAATCTTTACGTTTCTGACATTGAAAGAATGAGAGGAATGAAGAGAGAATGTTGTTCATCCCTTTAATTCTCTCCTAAACGTGCTCAAAACAACAAGGTTTAGAGATTAAAAAGCTGGAAAGTTACTAAAATACCACTGAAATAAAATGTGTAAAACTACCTTATAGGAACGAATGGGTTACACAATGAGTCATTGGTTTAAACAACGACTCATTGGGACTAGTTGTTGGTCCTGGTCCTAGAAAATTCCTTTACGGGTTGTTGGCAACAAGGGGGACCACGACTCATTGGATGAACCAATAGGTCATTGGTACCTCTTGTGGCCACTGGCAGGAAATCGATTCATATCACTGGACCCCCTCTCTAACAGGTGACACCACGACTCGTTGGTTGACACAACAAGTTGTTGTCACCTCTCGTCTTGGCTACTAGAATCCTGAAGGATTTTGGGTCTTAACACCACAAGTGGACACGAAGACACGTCGTGTGATACAATAGGTCATTGTTGTCACACGTTGTCACTGGAAGAGGTTATAAACAACACCCTGGAGCTCCAACTAATGAACCACCCCACAATTCGTTAAATCAGACGATGACTCGTCTTCGACTCGTGGGTTCCTAGAAAGGGCATAATTGATCTATGAACTAGGAAGGAAATGAGTGACAGGATGACTCGTTGCTTCACACAACGGGTCATACCATGACTCATTGGTTCTCGAAGACAACTGGTAGGGCTGACCACGACCCAGACAACGGGTCGTTACTTTTGACAATGACTCATTGTCTTGGTCGTTCTGAGGTAAAATTTTCTAGTTTAATCTGTTGGGTTTGAGTTTAGTCTAGAAAAGTTTTGGGGTGTTACAATATCTCCCCCTTGGGATCATTCATCCTCGAATGAAGGCTAAAACTACTGGAAAACGGGGAAAGGAGCTAAAATTCCCAGATTGAGACTATAAACAGATTTTTGAAGGAGTGACTAACTCTTAATTGATTTGACCACATTAACTAAGTTAACAAAACTAGAGTGAACATTGAAAATATGAATAGAGCTGATGAGTACTGAACTGAATAAAGTATTGAGGAGGAATTTAATACCTATTGTTGGAACTGAATTGGAAGGGAATAAATAAGGGTATTTGGCCATCATGTCTGCTTCTGCCTCCCATGTGGCTCCCTCAACTAGCTGGTTCCTCCACAAGACTTTCACTAAAGTGAATCCCTTGTTCCTCAACTTACAAACTTGACGGTCTAGGATCTAAATTGAAACTTATGACTATCGTTCATACCCACACTGTCTAGTGGCACAACTGAGGTTGGATCACCGATGCATTTCTTCAATAGTGGCACATGGATGACTGGGTGCACAGATGCTAACTCTGAAGGTAATTCTAACTCATAGGCTACACTACCGATTCGCCTTAGAATCTTGTAGGGTCCTACATACCTCGAACAGAGCTTCTCTTTCTTTCCAAACCTCATCACCCCTTTCATGGGTGAAATTTTCAGGTAAACCCAATCATCTATAGAAAATTCTAACTCTCTCCTCCTCACATTCGCATATGATTTCTATCGGGTTTGAGCTATTTTCAACCTTTCTGTGATTAGTTGCACTTTCTGCATAGCTTCATGAATCGATTCTTGTCCTATTAAGGTAGCTTCTCCAACTTCAAACCACCCTATAGGAGATCTACACCTCCTACCATATAGTGACTCAAACGGGGCTATCTGAATACTGGAGTGGTAGTTGTTTGTACGCAAACTCGATTAGAGGAAAGTGACTATCCCAACTTCCCTTGAAGTCGATCACACAAGATCTCAGCATATCTTCTAAGGTTTGAATAGTCCACTCAGCTTGTCCATCGGTCTGAGGGTGAAATGTTATGCTGAGCTTGACCTGAGTACAGAGTCCTTTCTCAAACGACTTCCAGAAATGCAAGGTGAACTGAGTACCTCTATCTGACATGATGGACAAAGGCACCCCATGCAGTCTGACTAACTTCCGGATGTACAACCTAGCATAATCCTCGATTGAGTTCGTAGTTTTAACTGGGAGGAAATGTGCTGACTTGGTCATCTGATGTACTAACATCCAAATTGAGTCATGCTACCGGCGAGTATGAGGTAGATCTGTAATAAAGTCCATATTCACTTCTTCCCAATTCCATGTGGATATGTTGATATCCTTAGTCATACCACCAGGTCTTCGATGTTCCACCTTAACCTACTGGTAGTTCAGGCACTTAGCCACAAATTCTGCAATGTCTCTTTTCATGCCATTCCACCAGTAGATATCCCACAGGTCATGGTACATCTTAGTAGCACCTGGGTGGACAGAATATCTAGAGTTGTGTGCTTCTTTCAGTATTTGCTATCTTAAGTCACCTACATCCGGTACACAAAGTCTACCCTGGTAACAAAGCACACCATCTCCCCCTTTAGAGAAGGCCTCCACCTCATTTCTGAGAATTGCTTCTTTCAGTTAAGTTGTATGGGATCTTCATCCTGCTTTGACTTAACTTCAACATCTATCAAGGAATCTGACCCACAATGTAGTGCTACTCCACCCTCAGTTGAATCGACCAATTGAACTCCCAACCACACTAACCTGTGAATATCCTTTGCCAGTTCCTTTCTTCCCTCTTCAACATGAGCAACGCTCCACATAGACATCCTGCTTAGGGCATCAGCCACCACATTGGCCTTGCCTGCGTGGTATAGCAGCTCATGTCATAATCCTTCAATAACTCCAACCAGCTCCTCTGACGAAGATTCAAGTTCTTTTAACTGAACAGGTACTGAAGGCTCTTGTGATCGGTGAAAACATCCATGTGAGCCCCATAAATATAATATCTCCATATCTTCAAAGCAAACACAACTGCTACCAATTCAAGATCATGAGTCGAATAGTTCTTTCCATGAACCTTGAGTTGTCTGGAGGCGTAAGCTATCACCTTACCCCGCGCATCAGAACGCAATTGAGCCCAACTTTAGAAGCATCACAATATTCCACGAACCCCTCTATTCCTTCTGGTAAGGTTAAAACTGGAGCAGTAGTGAGCCGATTCTTCAACTCTTGGAAACTCTTGTCACATTCATCTAACCACTGAAACTTCAACTTTTTCTGACTTAGCTTAGTCAGAGGAGATGCAATAGAGGAAAATCCTTCTGGAAATCTTCGGTAATAACAAGCTACACCCAAAAAACTTCAGATATCTGTTGGGGAAGTAGGTCTTGGCTAGTCTTTCACCGCTACTATCTTTTGAGGATCTACCTGAATATCCTCAACTGAGACCACGTGACCAAGGAAAGACACAGACTTCAACTAGAATTCACATTTGCTGAATTTAGCAAACAACTGGTGTTCTCTGAGCGTCTGTAACACTATCATCAGATGGTTAGCATGTTCTTCCTCGTTACTGGAATATACCAGAATGTCACCAACGAATACAATGACGAACATGTCTAGATACTACTTGAAAACCCTGTTCATTAGGTCTATTAAAGCTCCAGGGGAAATAGTTAGTCCAAAGGACATAACCACGAATTCATAGTGACCATACCGAGTTCTGAAAGTTGTTTTTGGTATGTCACATTCCTTGTTTTTGGTCATTTTGCGACAAAATTTTCTGGTTTAATCTGCTGAATCTGAGTTTGGTCTAGGAAAGTTTCGGAGTGTTACACACAGCTGACAGTGCTCCACTAAATTGCTCATAACTTTTTATTCTAAATTTCAATTGATGCAAGGTCAGATGCGTTGGAAAGAAGACTCAAAGGGATTTAATTTGATATGTTAAATCACCCAAAGGAACTTCTTAATGTAGTATTTATGATCATTTAAAGTTGTCCCTTGTAAGAACTTATATGAAAACTTAATCAGTAAGAAGACTCTCAACTCAACTTTGTGCTAGAGATTCCTTATGACCTTAATTCACATTCAATGCACTTCCTACAATTAAGAATAGATCTTAACACTCACTTTCTCTGAATTCTACCCTTCCAAACACTTGATGACCGTGGATTAAGTCGAGAATATCCATTATACGTACTTTTACCCGTTGATGACAAAATTTACAAAAATTGATATTTTCAATTCATAACCAACTCCAAACTTCATTAACATACAATAACTCATGTTTTTAATCCTCCAAACACTTAAGATTCATCAAATTTTTTCTGAGTCTATTTCACCCACATACATAAAATAGTTCAAACCGTAATACTACAGTACGAGGTATTAAAATATCTCCCCTTTGGGATCATTTGTCCTTGAATGATGGTTATGAGAACTAACAGATTCTAACTCTGAAATTTCTCAAAATTTTGGCAAAGTTTCCTTTGTAACTAGAATTATACAAAATTTTAAAACCTGTGCCAACTAACCAAAAACATTAGCATAAGCCTCATGGAACATTCCGTAATGCTTACCATTAAGAATAAATAAGTTATATACACTTGGCTCCTCTTGGCCTGTTTTAAAGCATCAAGAAGGAAATTCTCCCTAAAACTTACATATACCCTAGTTCATCATCGCAATAAATTTCATCACACTCTCAGAAAGAAATAGCAGGTACGATTCATATGGTGCATTTAAGCTTAGAATGGATGTGTTGTAATGGGGTTCTCTCAAACATTGAGAGCATATTATAAGACATGAGTGTGTGGATCACAAGTGGCATAATGGGGGTTATGAGTTTGTGGGATCATGAAATAATATCTCTCATCATTATCATCATCATTATCATGTTTTTAACATATGATGCTAATGAAAAAAGGACTATAGGAAGGAACAATATGAGATGTTAGGGATGGAACATTAACATAGCCTGAGTACATTGCCTATTGGACATGGATTCCTATGACATGACTGGCATATCATTGTACATAAGCTTCATTTCGTCTGAATGAAATAATCATGGATCATGAGTGCGCTAGACATAGAATATAATGGAACATCATTATTAAGCATTTCCATTTAGATCAAGTGACAAATGGCGATAATCCGTTCTTATTTCTTTCTTGGCTTTCCAGGTAGCCTCTTCAACACCCTAATTTCCTCATAGAACTTTAACGGACACTTCTTCCTGGGTCCATCAATAGTTGATCAAGTTATTATGTGTTTCTATATTCAATAAGATTTCTTTTGCATATACGTTCATCCCAAGAACAATATACATCCTTGCCACAATATTCAAACAACCAACAACTTTATGAAGTAGTCGCATATTCAAGAATCCACATATTCATCAATACAACATTCAAGCCTATTACGATATACATTTCATTAATCCCTTATTGCTAAGACCATCCAGAAACATCTCCGTCTTCTAGAACTTCCTTACTATTAACAACCAAACCAAACCATATGAGGGGACTTTCAGTACTTCCATCCAATCACTATACAGAGTTAAAGCCTAACTTCTTTCACTTCCCGCATACTTTAAATTTTTTGGGATAAGCATACCTATTATTTCCAACAAAATGGGAATGTCTACCCTCTCTAGTCTACCATATATTGCTTCAAAAGTAAGAGTCATTAGAGTAATAGAGCATAAACATGAACATCATGAAATATGACTAGAGGTATAAGTCTTGATCATAAGCATTGGGCATGAATAGAGTGCCACCTTTTAGGGAATAATCATAAGAGACAAATGGAATATTGTTCAACTCACTGAATCTCACCATAACATCATCATCCTGGCTGGAACTCATTAATAATAGAACCATAGGCATGAATACTTCGTACACCAATTGTATGAGGTATGAATAAGGAATCACTTTAAGAATAGATAGGACATAGTTGCATGGAAAAGGGAAAATTAACACCTTTATGACTAGTTGAAATATAGGTTCATAAATTTGTTTGAGAGAAGTTATGTTACCAATACAATCTCCTCATTCCTTATGGTTAAAATTTTGGTGTTTCCATGGGCATAGGTTCACTTGGGGAGAATGCATAGGCATTGGCATGACATGAATACATAAAACATCGGATGAGTATCATTTTGACGAAGTATTGGGATTTTGTTAGAATGAGACTAGTTCGTTATCATTACATTTCTTCTTGAAGCCCTTCACTGCCTGGAATATATGACATGTTTGGGTACTTCACCGTACCATCTACCCCTTAGTCCAAATGTTGGTGTTTTAAGTATATGGACCCCTTCTCTAGACAGAGTCCTAGATGATCATTTTCTTATTTTTCCTTTACTTCTTGCAACTCTTGCGCTGAACCTAGTTAGCAACCTTCTAATGCACTTACTCTATGAAGGACATATCTCCCTTACTAGGTTATAGTTGTATTATTCTGCATGATAGCTGTATCCATATATTTGTGACTGTCATACTCCTCTTTGCATAGAAACTTACTACTATCATATTCTCCAGTTCTTATCTAGATACCTCGTCCATTTAAGTTCATACCCATAGACTCAACATACTGGTTTATAGTCCTAAAATCATACTTTGTCCTCTATTATTCACTAGTAGGGTCATACAGAAGAGCATACACATATACATATGCCTACGACCCTGAGGGAAGATTAAAATTACTTTACCTCTAACATCATAATGGAGACTACAATCATAAGATTTATATACTTTTATAAAGAAAAACTATTGGTATACCTTTGGTGGCATTTGGCTGACTCCTAACTATCCACAGTATGATAATTGGTCTGAACCCTGTTTGGCCCTGAGATCCCGCCTCTTACTATCCTCTGTCTTCCAAAGGACAATTCTTTCAAAAATTATCAAGAATGTTACACCTATAACACATATCTACCTTGGGACGACAAACCCCTAGGTGAACCTTTCCATAGTGGATACAACGAGTTCATACACTTTTAATTTGGCATGAGGCTATATCATTATTGACATTAAAATGCTTAGCATGAGGGCACTTTTACTTTCTATGGCCCCGAAATCTGCATCAATAACATACATCTAGATTCATGCGACACACTCCTGAGTGTTTCTTTCCACATCTACCACAAGGATGGGGCTGTTTTGCTCTCTGGTCTAAGCCTCCTTGTGGTTAGGGTCTTGGTGCCCTAAAATTCTTTCCTTGACTTTATGATCCCTTATCGAGACTGGTGAAACAACCCATTTTTCTTTGGATAGTAGTACCCTTAATTCCCTTTGCCCTCTTTAGCGGGGAAATAGGATCCTTAAATCATCACCAGAAGGAGGAAAAAATTAGATTTCCTCAAAATAGGAGATTCAGATGCACTAGAGGATGGGTCCATTCTCCCTTGGAGTCCTCCTACAAATTCTTCTTTCCTTGATGGGTCCATCTAAAAGCAACACATAGGTAAAGATTTATCTTTACATCTCCTTCCATTCCCCCACAATTTAGGTGAAATTTCTAGAAATGCGAAAATGTATGAGTTGTGATTATTTACTTAAGGTTCAACTCTAAAGCACGATCTAGAGTAAGAAAAAAAGGAAAAATTTTCTTAAATGTCTACAGTCCCTCATTTATAGATGTGGGACCCTCATAATGATAAACGAAACTCTACCAACACTTCATAGACTCTTAGGAAACTTGAATCTAATGTTTTGATATCAAGTTTGTCACGCCTCGACCTAGGGCCTAGGCGTGGCCAGCACCCGATGCCATTGTTGGCCCGAGCGAACCACATAACGTGGTGTTCATTAAGAGCATACATCTAACATAATCGAAGAATCATTAGACTTAATCTTTAAAAATCAAAATTATAAAATATATCAATTTACAAAAAAGACCTGCCAAGTTTATATAAACATGAACCATCAGAATCTATGAAGCCTCTACCATAACGGAATAACTATTTTAGTGAGACAAGGCACCCGAAATACTTTATATACAAAAATAATAATGCTGAATGAAGTAAAAAATCTCAAAATATGTGGGGCTCACTAATAGATGAATAAGATAATCCTAGCGTACAACTTGATCATCGGTATGAGTACCTAAGTCTGTATTATAAAACAATACAGTGCCCCCGACAAAAGGGAAGTGAGTACATAGGATCGTATTGTATGTAAAATGGCTAAATGAAACATTAGCATAACTGATAATAGAAAGGAAAACCAAAAGTATAGACATAGTATGAAGGAAATCAAGAATATGAAATCAATAGGTTGATGTTTTAAGAAAAATCATGTTTTTCTATCATCATTCATTATTTCATTTTTGGGAGATCTAATCTCTGCCAGATCAACTAAGTTATCGTATACCTTGTTGTGGTATGAGACATAATGACATAGTTTGCTAGCAAGGATCCATAAAAGGCCATACCAGGGGCACATAAGGAGTCACCTGAACCAACGAAAATGATCCATAACCTATGTTGTCATACGTAGTTTTAGGAACGAAGCCTTCTCAGTTAATAATACTACTCCCCTTTTTAATTATATAACAAGATTTACTCGAATATATATTTAAGCAGCAAAGCTTATCATCATACGTCATCATCGTATCATAATCATAGTTCATCTTTTTCATAAGACCTTTAAATTCATAAATCTTCTAGTCGTAATCATTCTTCATAAAAATCATCAAAAATTCTCTTTTAGAGGGAAAAATCATAGTTCATAAAGTCACTAAAACTGCTCTAGTAGAGGAAAAATCGTAATTCATAAAATCATTGAAACTTCTCTTTTTGAGGAAAGTTCATAGTTGTGAGATGAAATTTTTCGTAAGAGGAGTCGTGAAACTCATAGAAGGATCAGAAGGATCATAGACATATATAGGGACTCGTGGAGTTTTCAAGAAAAATCATAAAACATACATAGGAACTCATAGAGTTTTGAAAGCAATTCATCATAGACAAAAAGTTCTTGACCTTAATCCTAACAATATAAGAAGAAGAAGAAGAAGAATTTCATAAGTAAAACCTTAAGAGGAATCATCAAGCTCTAACTTTGAAGGAATTTCATATATTTCATTCTTTCATAATTTTGTGAAGAAAATAAAAAAATTCTTTGAAAGGATGTATAATAGAGGATGAGAAATATCATATGTAAGTCTTATATTTCATAAGAATCAATAAGATCACGAAATAGTATTTTCATCATAACTCTAACTCATACACGGAGGAAAAGCTCATAACATGAATAACATAGCGCGGGGAAGAACAATGAGGTTCCTACACGTAGAGATAGCCTTAGATTCCTTATTCTTGGACTCAAAACTATCACCATGAAGTAACATTCTTTTTATAACACCAATCTACAATAAATATATAGATAGGAATTGCAATTAATAGCTTAACGATAAAATTCAAGTCATAGAGGAATTTCACCAAACACCCGAAGCGCATAGGACATTCAAAAATCATATGGGTTGTGTGCACTAACACGTGCCTCTTTCTGCAGCCCCTTGATAACATACATACCCATTACAAATGTTACACCTTGTAAAATTCCCGACACATAGATGGCCCATTCGCGTGTTGGTTAAGAGTATTTGAAAGCCATACATGCTAGAAAAAGGCCCGGGAAAAGACCAGACGAGAAACCTGTTAAACCATCGCGGAAGGAGCCAGGACAGAGCCCCTCCGCGATGGCAACGTGTCACGGAGGTGGAGCCTCCGCGTTGGCTCCGTGACACGTTGGCCCTATCCAGGCTCAAGTATATAAAGCCTCCACTTCG
>JACEIK010000115.1:553340-564664 GCA_018107945.1 Datura stramonium | reverse complement strand
ATATAAAAAAATTAAAATATTTAGTTTAAACCTAAACATCTAAATACAAAAAAAGGCCAAATCTTAGGCCTGGTCAAAAATTTGGTGTTCACACACGTGTCGTATTGTGAATCATGGTCACTGAAACAGTTCTGAACAATTCATTAAATCCCACACCACAACTCCTTACCATGGCTTGACTTGTGCTCCATATTGAGGGAAAGTTTCAATTTTCTTACTGATTTCTACTTCAAGTCTAGGGTCTGATCTTAGGATCTTTTGGAGTGTAACATAATGTTCGTATCCTCCGTACGTTGTAGAACTTTCTAAAGTATGTTCTTGTATGTATCAAAGCTATGATTTCTTCACGAATGAGTTTTACTTGTGCTAAAAGAGTTAGTATTCAGTTACATTTAAAAATTACCCAAGGAGTGTAGTTATTGAGTCAGGAGGTTTTCAACAATTATGATTATATACATTTGTCATGACCCGAGCTGAGACCCCAGATCGAGACAGGAAACTGAGAATCACGAATGGCTCCCGACTCATGGCATGAACAGAGCGGATAAAGAGGATACATCAAGAGGAAACTCATAAATTAATCATGAATAAGTTGAAGTCTGAAAATATCAACCATGACATAGTCAACACTAATAAAGCTGAAATTCTACAAATTTGTCTTATAAGCCTCTAAGATGTTTGAGAGCTGATGGAACAGCATCCCCAACTAGATCACTAAAGTCTGAAACTATAAATAACATAACTCGACACTAACTGAAGGTCCTTGAAAGGTGAGGACTCACTAATGATGGGAAACTTAACTAAGCTGCAGGAAACTGACTAGCGAAGGAACTGAGTCTAATTGTCTGAATCTGTATCACGAAATGATACAACATAGAGTATGTGATCAGTACTTGGAAGGTACTGAGCATGAAAGGTAGTAAAACATGCTAAGTAAGTACAAATTAAAATCATGCATATAAACATAAATCACAAGATCATACTATTAAGGACTGTATGCTAATATCTAAAAACATGTATAGCCATAAGCTGAATATTATATCTGAATAGAATGACCCAAAGCTGAAAATAGAAATCATATAGCTTTCCATAGCTGAAATAATAAGTAAAAGCTTATAAACTAATCATTGGATCAAACCTGTTGTAGAAAATAATATCATAAGTCATAAACATGCATAACTGAAATAATGAGGAACAATGAGAGACTCATCATAACCGAAACCATCACGATAGAACTTACATGATACCCCAACTATCACGCTCAAGTGGCAGAGCCGTACAAAACTTAGTCAGGGCTAAGGACACTACCATGATATTGATATCAACCTGAAGGCCCTTTGAAGAGCAGGGAAAACTCTCTTTAGAGGTCCCAAATATAAAAATACCTATGTTGGCGCGTAGTTTTGAGACCGAGGAAGATTGGAACTCCAAGCCTACTAAGTGCTAGACACTACTCCCAAAAACATGCATAGTGCTCCCATCATTTTTCAACGAAGCTAAAATAATAATCACATGCATAGTCTGAAATCTGAACATAGGGAGTCCTTACTCCAACACATCCGATAAGCTAATTTTATTAGCCTTGGCTAAATCATGAAAATATACTTAACTTGATATAGACTTCATAAGTCAAAATCAAGAACACATACATGGTAATTTGTAAATATTCAATCATGCTAGATATATCATCATACTTGAAATCATAAATCATAAACTTGACTTTTCATGAAACTTGCATAACTAGACATAATTTTCTAAAACTTGATGTCATAAATTTATAACCAAAATAGGTATAAAATCTTCCCCTAAATCTTAAAACATACTTTTAAACCTGAAGGAAATTAACCCATAAATAAATCATAGAGAATTTAATAAAAATTGGGTTAAAACCCCATAAGATCATTAACATGAATTGAGACTTGAAGTCATGAACTTGAGGAGAAATTTGGAAATAAGAGTGAAAGAAAAATCTCATTCAAAGGTCTACATGCGTGGGTAAGCTGAATCTAAACTTGACACTGAAAGCCCAAGAGATTTAGGGAAGAATCAAGGAATTTCAAGCTTGATCTTCATGGGAAAACCTCTAAAATTGCATGCTTAGGAGTTGAATGAATTAGAATAGGTTAAACTCCCTTCAACCCTCTTTTAAGAGCTTAAAACGACGTCATTAGGAAGTTAGGAGCATAGAATATCAAAAATACCATTAGTGAATTCACAGGAAAACCTGAACTGTCAGCTGCTATGACTCGTACCACAAGTACAATCCTCCTACGACTCATGGTTAGCTCATGTAACCAGCCATTCAAATTTCACAAACTCTCTAAAGATTTCCAGGACTCATACCATGATCCATAACTCCCTCCTGCGAGTCGTACCATCACCCGTACAATCAATCACTTGATAACCCCAAGGACTTACTATGACTCCTGACCACGGGTCGTACCCACATACTATGACTTATAGTTGGGACTCGTGTTCTGGGGAATAAAAATCTCTTATCTGAAAACGGGTCTTCCTACTTGTACTACCAATCTACGACTCGTAGGATGAGTCCTACTAAGGCAATTTCCCAACTTTTTCTACAGATCACATTTCAAATCTTGAGTCTAATCATAGGAACTTTTGGGCATTATATTACATTCCCTTGGGAACATTCATCCTTGAATGTAGGTTAAACACACTAAAGGCTGAGAAAAGGAACTGCATTCCCAAATACAGAACATCTAAAGCTAAAAACTGACGTATGACTGACTCCGGACTACTACCCATGACTAAATTGAATTGTCGATTCATACATACCTACTGAAACATGAAAAGAACTTAGAGGCAAAAATTGGACATAAAACTGGATATAGTATTAAAGAGGAAATTGATACGTCATACTGAAATTG
This sequence comes from Datura stramonium, assembly GCA_018107945.1. Lineage (NCBI taxonomy): Eukaryota > Viridiplantae > Streptophyta > Magnoliopsida > Solanales > Solanaceae > Datura > Datura stramonium. The sequence continues at coordinate 561,773 of JACEIK010000115.1, read as the reverse complement.
AGTTGGTACAGAAAAGATGTGGATATTCAGCCATCATATCTACTTCAACTTCCCACGTAGCCCTCTCAAAAAGTTGATTCCTCCACAAGACTTTCACTAAAGCTACTTTTTTGTTTCTCAAATTACGAACCTGATTATCAAGGATCTCAACTGGAACCTCCTAATAGATAAGGCTATCTTTTACACCTATGCTCTCTACTGGAACAACCAAGGCTGGTTTACCAATGCACTTCTTCAACAGAGATATATGAAAAACTAGTTGTACCAAAGCTAACTCTTCTAGTAACTCTAACACATATGCCACTTTGCCAACTCGCCTCAGAATCCTATAAAGATAAATATATCGAGGACTCAGATTTCCTTTCTTTCCAAACCTCATCACTCCCTTCATGGGAGAAACCTTCCAGAACACACTATCATCAACTTTAAACTCAAGTTCTCTACGCCTAACATCTGTATATGACTTATGATGACTCTGAGATGTTTTCAACATATCCCTAATAAGTTAAACTTTCTCTATGGCCTCATGAACAAATCTTGCCCTATCAACTTAGTCTCACCTACTTTGAACCAACCAATAGGCGATCTATACCTCTGCCAATAAAGAGCCTCAAATGAAGCCATCTGAATGCAGGAGTGGTAACTGTTGTTGTAAGAAAACTCGATGAGAGGTAAATGATCACCCCAACTACCCTTGAAGTCAATCACACACGCTCTTAACATATCCTTAATATTATGAATGGTTCGCTCGGCCTGACCATCTTTTTGTTGGTGAAAAGTCGTGCTAAGGTTGACCTTAGTGCCAAGTCCCTTCTGGAACAATCTCCAAAACTTAGAGGTAAACTGAGTACCTCTATATGAAATGATGGACAAAAGAATTCCATGCAATCGAACAAACTTTCTAATATATAACCTAACATAGTCCTCAGCTGAATCAGTAGTTTTGACCAGTAGGAAATGTGTTACCTTAGTCAATCTATCTATAACCACCCAAATAGAGTCATACTGTCGACCTGTATGAGGCAACACTATGATGAAGTCCATATTGATTTCCTCCCACTTCCAAGTAGGGATACTAATGTCTTGTAGTATACCTCCAAGTCTCCGATTCTCAACTTTCACTTGTTGACAATTCGGACACTTAGCCACAAACTCAGCTATGTCCTTCTTCATACCATTCCACCAATAAACTTCCCGTAGGTCTCGATACATCTTGGTGGAACCTGGGTGGATAGAATATCGAGAATCATGAGCCTCATACAATATCTACTCCCTCAAGTCATCAACACCTGAAACACATGATGACCCTGATAACAAAGCACACCATCTCCCACTTGGGAAAAGACCTCCACCTTCTAATTCTGGACTGTTTCCTTTAGACTTACCAAGATAGGATCCTCATCTTTCCTAGCCTTGACCTCGGTCACCAATGAAGATTCTGAACCATTCTTAACAATGACACAACCATTTATTGAATCCATGAGGCGAACCCATAAACGAGCAAGCCAATGCATATCTTTAACCAACTCCTTCCTTCCGTCTTTCATATGAGACACACTCTCCATGGACAGCCTGCTAAGGGCATCCGCCACTATATTAGCCTTTTTCGGATAATAAAGGACATTCATCTCATAGTCTTTGAGAAGCTCTAGATGCCTCATTTTTCGCAAGTTTAGATCCTTTTGAGTGAACACATACTAAAGGCTTTTGCGGTCTATAAACACATCCACATGGACCCCATACAAGTAGTGTCTCCAAATCTTCAATGCGAACACCACTACTGCCAACTCTAGGTCATGCATCGAGTAATTCTTATCCTGAGTAAGCTGTCTAGTGGAATACACAATGACCTTACCATATTGCATCAGCACAGAACCAATACCAACCCCAAAGGCATCACAATACACAACGAATCCATCTGTGTCCTCGGGTAGGATCAATACTGGGGCTTAAATGAGTCAAATATTTAGCTCTTGAAAACTTTTCTCACAGGCATCCGACCATTAAAATTTGAATTTCTTCTGGGTCAACTTAGTCAATAGTGCTGCAATGGATGAAAATCCTTCAACAAACCTCCTGTAATAGTTAGCTAAGCCCAAGAAGCTCCAGATATCCGAAGGACTAACTGATCTAGGCCAATTCTTCACTTCCTCTACCTTTTGGGAGTCCACCTGTACACCCTCACTAGACCCCACATGACCCAAAAATGCTACTGAGGCCGACCAAAGCTCACACTTGCTAAATTTAGCAAATAGTTGGGGATCCTTGAGAGTCAGTAACATAATCCTTAAACGAGTGGTATGCTCCTCCTCGCTCTGAGAGTATATGAGAATATTGTCTATGAAGACAAGCACTAACATATCCAAATGTAGCTTAAAAACCATGTTCATCATATCCATAAAAGCTGGAGGAGCATTTGTTAGTCCAAAAAACATAACTACAAACTCATAGTGACCATACCGAGTCCTAAAAGCTGTCTTCAGAATGTCACTCTCCCTAACTCAGAGGTGGTGGTAATCAGACTTGAGGTATATCTTTGAGAAGTACTTAGCGCCCTGAAGTTGGTCAAACAAGTCATCGATTTTGGGCAGGGGATACTTGTTCTTGATTGTGACCTTGTTCAACTGCCGATAACCAATGTACATTCTAAGGGAACCATCCTTCTTCTGAACAAAGAGAACTGGAGCAGCCCATAGGGATTTTCTAGGTCTGATGAATCCCTTATCTAGGTGATCCTTCAATTGTTCTTTTAACTTCTTTAGCTCAACTGGAGCCATTCTATAAGGAGAAATGGATATAGGTTGCGTATCACGAAGAAGGTCGATACCAAAGTCTATCTTTTTCTTGGGAGGGAATCCTGGTATATCGTTGGGAAACACCTCTGGATACTTGTACATTATAGGAACTTACTGAAGAGTCAGAGTCTCGGACGTTGCATCCTTAACCCAAACTAGATGGTACACACAATCTTTCAAAACCATCTTCCTAACCTTAAAGTAGAAACCAAAGTGACCTATAGACACAACTGAAATACCCTTCCTTCTATGTAACACCCCAAGAGTTTCTCAGATCAGGCCCCAAAATTAGATGAAGTTTAGCAGGAAAACCAGTAGAAATTTCTCCGAACGACTCGTCGAACGAGTCGTGGGTTGCTCTAATGGTATATTAGATTGAGTTATGGGAAGAGTTTCAGAAACATTTCAAGAGGGTTTTCATACCATGGAAGCAAGAAATGAGTCATTGTGAGGAACAAAAACCCGTTAGATGGATCCGTGGTGAGCTAGCAGAGCAGACCTCCCAGAAACAACGAGCCAAGTGATGACCCATTGATTGTTGTGATGGGTCGTCCTGAGGAGTCATTAGTTGGAGATTAGAAAAGGATTTGGTTTCTAATTTAGTGATGACGGACGGATACCACGAACGGTTAGGTGAAGTAACGACCCGTTGTGACAATTGTTGGAGGGATCTCGGGATGAGGAAACAGTGGTAACGACAGGAAGTACAAACATGTTGTTGGATCAAGTAATGACTCGTCCTGTTGGTCGTTGGGTGAAGAAGCAGAATCTGGAGAAAAGGACCCCAAAAGCAACGGACACCACGAGCCGTGGTAAGGACCAACGACTCGTGGTCATCGATCGGGCAGGTTTTTAATCTAAATCCCAGGGGTATTTTTGTAAAGTCCTATGCTTCCAGTTCTTAAATGGAATCATTTTGGGCATTGTAAGGGTTGAATTAAAGGGTTTTTCACAAGCCTAAGTCCCTCATTCTCCAAAATCATCTATAGAAGTTTTCTTCTTCTTCTTCACCTATCAACTTCAAGAGCATCTAGGGTTTCTTTCAGGAGTTGCAAGCTTCAAGATTTGTAAGGGAGCCTTTTTAATCAGGTAAGTGGGACTTCAATAAGTATCTCCTTCCATCCTTGTGTCCCAATTTTTATACTAAACCCTAAACCCGTGATTTCTAGAAAAGCATGTTCTAGGGTTTTAATTTATGGATGAATTCTCATATGCCTTCTATGAATTCTAAGACCCATCATGATTAATAGCCATGTATGCATACGAAATTACTTTCAAGTTCTCAAATTATGTAGTTGACATGGGAATAACATGCTTATAGAATATCCACCATGGTTTAGCATAACATTCAAAATAGAGTTTTCCGTAAATACTCACATGCTCTCAGCATGAACTCGTTATATATATGTGCTTAAAGCATGAGTTGATCATATGGGTTTTTCATAAATCTAGAATATATGTTTTAGTGTATGTGTTGTAGCATGATTAGAACTTATGAGCTTTGGTGATATGAAGTATGTACATGTTTTCACCATGATTTCGGCATATATGTTTAAAGTATGACTTGAACGTATGGAGCCTTCATGAATATAGAACATATGGCTTACACTACGAATTTGGGATTGAAATGTTATGAATTCTGAGGACAAAGCATGATTATGATCTTTCATACTTTTGGGCTTGTTGATAGTAGAAAGTAGCCCTGATTAGATTTTAAATGAATTCACTATGATGTAATTAGTTGAACACTCAGATCTCTGATTAACTGAAGTAGCTTAGACTATATGAATGAATATCATATTGGTACCTTCATGTAAAAGTTTTATCGGAACTCTCAATAGCCGAGAATGTTTCCCTCAGTCCAGTCAGGGATTCTCCATAGCAGAGAATGTCTCCCTTAGCTCAGTCAGGGATTCTCAATAGCAGAGAATGTCTCCCTTAGCTCAGTCAGGGATTCTCAATAGAAGAGAATGTCAACCTTAGTTAAGTCAGAGATTCTTAATAGCCGAGAATGTTTCCCTTAGTTCAGTTAGGGAGTCTCAATAATAGAGAATGTCTCCCTCAGTAAGCCAGGGACACTCCATAACAAAGAATGTCTCCCGTAGCTCAATCCACGATATCAGTCAGCTCAGCTCTTTATAGTTTCAGGACTTCAGTTTTAATCAATCTTAACAAAATTTAGTCTCAGTTATCAGCAATTAGTCAGTACAGTATATGATATCAGTTACAGCTTTAGTTCTCAGTATATGTACAGTACATGATCGTTATGCTTTATTTTGATTATGCTTCAGTAAATGTTTATAAAAAAAAGATTCATGTCAATATATGTATATATCTCAGATAGGGTTATTGAATTTCAGTTTAGTTATATGTTCAGTGATGTGCTCAATTTAGTTCCTTCCTGTATGCTTGCTCGTTTTAGTTTCTTTATGCTTCTCACATACTCAATACATTTCAAGTACTAGCCGCATACTTTATGTGTTTATCATTTCATGATATAGATTCAGGTTTTCAGATTCAATCATGCGGTTAGATACGCCCCATTTCTATCACAACTGATTGTGGTGAGTCCTCATCTTCGTGGACGCAATCTATGTGTTCTATTTCAGTTATATTTTAGTTTTCAGACTTTAGGAGTTAGTTGGGGGCTTGTCCCAACAACTCATCAGTGTAGTAGAGGCTTTCTGACTTGTATGAATAGATTCAACTTTTGTATCAAAGTTTTATATGATTATGGTTAAACTATTTCAGTTAGCTTCCGCTTAGTTATGTTTCTAATAGTTGTTTTATTGCTAATGTTATGCTATGATCATGCCATGGGTCGACTTTGAGCCTCTTAGGGTTCCTTTTCATGTGTCTCGATCCGAGCCTATGTTCGGGTTGTGACATTCTAGGACTGACTCACCTAGAAATCGGAAATCTACTGCATAGATTCTACAATTAACTGAGGTGTAACATGCATGCAACCAATCCATACTGAGGATAATATAAAAATCGATCATGTCTAACTCTTCTAAATCGGCTGAGGTGACTTTCTGAAGGTCTGTGAGAGGGCAATTTTTGTATATCCATCGAGCTATAACTAAGTCACCAACTGGTGTAGAGACTGAGACGGGTTATAATAGGGTGTCGGGACTGACTCCAAAACTAAAAGCAACATAGGGAGTCACAAAAGATAAGGTAGCCCCTAGATCTAACAATTCATGTACATCAAGATGAAATACTCGCAACATACCAGTGACCATATCTGAAGAGACCTCCTGCTCCTGATAAGATTAGAGGGCATAGAATATGTTCTGATGTGGACCACCACTTGCACTAGTGGATGCATCCTACTGAGTTGAGCGTGCTGGTGGATCTGCTGAACTGGTGGCTGGGTCACGGCCTCTACTATGGCCCTGTTTGGCTGAAAGGCAATCTCCCAGCTGGTGTTCAGGCTTCTTGCACCCGAAATATGCACCTGAATCTGCTAAGCACTCTCCGGTGTTCCTCCTACCACACCTACCGTAAATTGGAATGTTGGGCTCTACTGACATGCTCCCCTAACCTTCAGAGCCTAATGGTCCACCCCTCTAATCACGCCTCGGTCTAAATGGAACATTGGCTGATGATGGTGCAGGGACTGATGACCTATGGTGGGACTGCTGACGGTGTCCTCCACTAGACCTCTACTAAAATTGTCTGTAACTCCCTGTCCTAGTATTTTTGTCCTCTCTCTCATTCTCCCTAATTTGATCTGCCTCTATCTATTAGGCATACATGACCAATCGTAAGAAGTCTAGATCATTTTTCAGCATAGCCGTCCTACACTCCTTAACCAGCAAGTCATATATTCCATTCACAAACCATCTTATACGAGCCCTCTAATCCGCAACCATCTCAGGCGCATACATACACAGTCGGGTTAACTCCAAGGCATATTCTTGGACAGTACTGTGATACTGCTGGACAGTCTTGTGATACTACTTCAAGTTGACGAACTCCGCCGCCTTCATCTCCCTCAACTCCCTAGGGAAGAACCTATCCAAGAAGGCAGTCACAAACGCATCCCAACTCAGGGAAACTTCTCCCACTACCCCACCATCTTTCCACTGGCGGTAGCATATGTAAGCAACCCCCTTCAACTGATAGGAGGCTAAATCCTCAATCTCCTCTCCAGTCACCCCCATAATCTGGGTGATCTTCTGCACCTCCTCAATGAACTCATGAGGGTCCTCATCCACCTTCAAACCTAGAAACTCCGGCAGATTCATCTAGAGAAAGTTTCGTACCTTGCCACATATGCGTTCCCATTCTAAGAAACATAATCCACCGTCTATTGATTGACATGAGCGTTCATCGCCTGTTCTAACATTTGAAATACCGCTCTAAATCCGGCATGAGTAACCTTCTCAGGAATAGGCTCTGTTGGTGCTGGTGGGGCTTGTTGATAACTGTCTCCATTTCCATTATATTGGCCATTTCTATTGTCATTCCTTCTTCTATTTACTTGGCATGGAGGCATATTTCTGCAATGCATATAGAATGAGTTAGAAGGATAGAGAGATACTTCATCGCACGACATCGATCATGAAAGAAGGGAAATTTCCTAAAACGTCTTATAGCCTCTCCCCCATAAGTATGGTGCACTTCACATTCATGAAAAAGACTCCACTCAAAATGGATTTCAGACACTCTAGGACACTTTAGACCATTGCTCTGATACTTAATTTGTCACGACCCGAGCTGAGACACCGTATCAAGACACGAAACCTAGAACCATGAAGGGTTTCAAGTCGACTCATGGCATGAACATAGCTGTTGAGGAGAATATATCAATCGGAAACTGATAAACTCATCATGAATAAGTGAAATTCTGAATACATATCAATCATAATATAGTCAACACTGACAAAGCTAAAATTCTACAAATTTGTCTGATAAGCCTCTAACATGTTTGGAGAGCTGATGAGACAACATCTCTAACTAGCTCACTAAAGTCTGAAACTGAAAATGACATAACTTGATACTAACTGAATGGGAAACTGAGCTAAGCTGCTAGAAATGGCTAGCGGCAAAATTGAGTTTGATCGTCTGAACCTTATCATGAAATGATACAGCATAGAGTATGTGATAAGTATTTTATATGTACCGAGTGTGCAAGGTAGTAAAACATGCTAAGTAAGTATAAACTGAAATCATGCATATATTTATTAATAAGAAGATCATAAGAGTAAGGACTGCATGTTGATATCTCAAAACATGTATAACCATAAGCTGAATATCATATCTGAATAGAATGACCCAAAGCTAAAAATAGAAATCATATAGCTTTCCATAACTGAAATGATAAGTAAAAGCTTATAAATTGATCATTGGGTCAAACCTGCTGTAAAACATAATATCATAAGCCATAAACATGCATAACTGAAATCATGAGGAACAATGGGAGACTCGTCACAACAGATACCATAACGAGAGAGCTTACGTGATGCCCCAACTATCACACTTAAGTGGACAGAGCCATCCAAATCTTGTCAGGGATAAGGACGCTACCATGATATTGATATCAAGTTGAAGGCCCTCTTGCGTGTGGGAAAAAATCTCTTGAGAGGTCCCAAATATAAATATACCTATTTGTCGCATAGTTCTGAGACCG
>JACEIK010000115.1:542237-553308 GCA_018107945.1 Datura stramonium | reverse complement strand
ACAATACTCTCAAAAACATGCATAGTTCTCCCATCGTTTTTCAACGAAGCTGAAATCATAATCACATGCACAGTCTGAAATCTGAACATGGGGAGTCTTGTTACTTTAAATCATCTGATAAGATGATCTTACTAGCCTTGGCTAAATCATGAAAACATACTTAACATGTGTGGGCTTGCCCAAAATCATAAAATCATGCATACTTGAAATAGACTTCATAAGTCAAAATCATTAATTCAGATATAGTAATTTGTAAACATTCAATCATTCTAGATATCTCATAATACTTGAAATCATAGTCATAAACTTCACTTTTTATGGAACTTGCATAATTGGGCATAATTTTCTAAAACTTGATGTCATAAATTTATAATTGAAATAGGTATCAAATTATCCCATAAATCTTTAATCATTCTTTGAAACATGAAGAAAATTGACTCATAAATAAATTATAGAGAATTTCATAAAAATTAGGTTAAACCCCATAAGATCATCAACTTAAATTGAGACTTGAATTCATGAACTTGAGGAGATATTTGGGCATGAGATTTAAAGGAAACTATCATTAGAAGTCCTATATACCTGGGCAAGCTGAATCTAAACTTGACTTTGATAGCCCAAGAGATCTGGGGAAGAATAGAGTAATTTCAAGCTTGATCTTCAAGGGAAAACCTCTAAACTTGCATGGGTGGGAGTGGAATGAACTAGAATAGGTTAAAATCCCTTAAAACCCTCTATTCAGAGCTTAAAAGACTTCTATGAAGTTAGGAGCTTAAATTTATTAAAATGCCCTTAATGAATTCACAGGAAAAACTGAACTGTCAACTGCTACGACCCGTACCACAAGTCGTACAATCCTCCTCCAACTCATGGTTAGATCCCATAACAATCCATTCAAATTTCACCAACTCTCTAAAGATTTCCATGACTCATACCATGATCTATAACTCCATCCTACGAGTCATACCATAACCCGTACAATCAATCACTTGATAACTCCAAGCACTTATTACGACTCCTGACCATGGGTCGTACCCACATTCTATGACTCATAGTGGGGACTCGTGGTCTTGGGAACAAAAATCTCTTATTTGAATTATGGTTCTTCTTATGACTTGTACTACCAACCTACGACTCATAGGTTGAGTCGTACTGTGGCAATTTCCCAACTTTTTCTACTGATCACATTTCAAATCTCGAGTCTTGTCTTATAAACTTTTGGGGTAATAAAACATTATAACATGAGCATGCATAGTTGCATTATATTACTTTCGAACAATGTATTGGGAAGGCCTACGGGCATAATTATTATACTAGTCCATCGATCGATATTAATGGTGTGGCAGAGGTTCCTACCATCTAGTGCACGTACTAGGTGGGCAGACATTAACATTGCATTCATACACATTTATCGTATTTCTAAGTGACATTTATGTGATTGCAGTGATGAAGTGGTATACAAGGGTGAGTTACAGGTCTTAGAGTCTTAGGTCATCTATGTCCTTATATGCTCTCATCCATTGACTTAGTTATCATTATGGTTATTGTTTCATCACTATAATTTTTAGCCTTACATAATAGTAGATAACATTTGTACTGATTTCCCTTTGCTTGGGGATGTTGCAATCATGTTGCAGGTATAGATAGAGGCTCTGATCTTCCAGTGCAGTAAAAGTTTTAGTTTACTAGAGAGTTAAGATGCTCATTTCTTTCTAGATTAGATGTCTAGTTTTATTTATACTTGAGTATTTATGTATAGTTGGGTAAGTTGAGACTCTGTCTCCACCAATCAATATTTTACTCCTTCCAGAGGCTTTATGGACTTAATTTGAGCAGTAGAGTTCAGTTTATAGCATCGCCAGCCTTTCGCAATTTATTCAATTGTGTTGCAGCCTTATCTTTACTATCATTTTTAATTCTTATTATGAATGTGACCTCATAGATACATGTGTGATTTCTAATAGATTTTGACAAGTGTCCATATTGCCCTAAGTGTTACAGTTTCAGACATTATAAAGTTGGTTTCACAGTATGTAAAGTACCAGGTGCCAGCAGTGCCTCTCCCCTAGTTTGGGGCATGACATGTTTTGAGCGTGATTAATATTTAGGAACCATTTTAGGGGAACTAACAGTTGAGTTATAGCTTTTAAATATTTCTAAGTTAGTTTGAATAATTTATAGGTTTTGTACATATTTATTTTATTAAAAAAATTAAAACAAATAATGGCATCTGGAAACTATGGTTGGCTAGATTATAGTTATTTCAGTGGAGTGTGATGTGCTGTGAGTTTACAGCACTTTCCACACTTAAAATTAGAAAAATTGCATGTACTTAGGTATTTTTATACAAATATGAGGTGTTTTTACTTCGTTTTTAGGAAAAATAGGTGTTGGATGAAAAATGTGCAAAAGATGCAACAAATGCAGAAAATCAACCAAGTACTGATCTCAGTACGAGTCGTACCTAGATTGTACAAGCCGTACTGAGACTTGTGGAAAAACTTAGAAGGCTAGAACTATGAAAAGGAAAAGTACGACTCTCATTACAAGTCGTACCAAGCTGGTATGAGTCGTAACTGGAGTGGTGAAATACTTTAAAGAAAAGTCACACAATTGAAGTCTCCTGGTACGGGTGGCACCTACAGATCATAGAATCTACCTACGGCCCGTACCAGGAGCTGTGGGGAGCTTCAGTGATTCTTAAAGACTTGGCAGAACTAAGATGTAACAAGCAGTCATGAGTCATAGGAGTAATATACGAGGTGTACCACAATACTCGTAGAAAACTTCAAAAGATGTTAAAGTTCTCATAGCCAAGCCATGGATGGATTGTACGACTCATTGAATTATGGTACGAGTTGTACCATCTACCAAAACTTATCCAATTCTGCAACAGCCAAGGAACGTACAAGAGCAAGGCACGACCCATACAATCCTGTTACAGGTCATATGACAAGTCATAGGATGTATCGACGCCAGATTTGGTTATTTTCCTGTTAGCTTAGGAAAAGATTTCTATTTTTTGTATAAATACCTTTTATGTTTCTTTTAGTAGGAGAACGTTAGAATGCATTGAGAGAAGGTTCATAATTAATTTTTTGTGAATTACTATCAAGTATGTAAACAATATTGGAGAGCAATTCTTGAGTTAAAAACTTGGTTTTCTCAATTGTTCTTGATTTTTTTCATCAATATTCAAATTAGGTTTTCTTTCAATTCTCTTTGTAAGTATTTAATTGTGTGTTTTTCTATGAATACAAATCACAATCTTACAATCATTAGAGGCTAAAAGCTCCACAACTAGAGTTGTGTGAACTATGGTGGACTAATGAACTAGGGTTATACAAAGTGATTCGAAACCAATGTTAAACGTTTGTATTATATTCTCTTCATATTTAAACGTTTCGTAGTGGTTCACAATGTTAGGACTTTCCTGAATTCTTTACTTACTTGAACCTAAAGAAGTAGAGATTAGGAAAGGAGAATTACAACAAATCCTTGATTATTTATTATCATTGTATGACATGAGCTACAATTGCAGAAAAGTTAATTTGGAATATATTGATAATGGTTAATTTTAAATCGCTCATGAGACCTGATTCGGTAATTGAGTATAGTCATCCAATAGGGACGAACCAGTTGTTTGGATGAACCCTAGTTATCAGTTCTACATGTAAGCATTCAAATTGATCACGTGTGTATATCCAAAGTAGTTATGAAACCATGGGGAATAACTACTCTAGCTATTTGTAAATATTGATAACAACCACAATTGCAATCTTGTTTTACTATTGATTTTTATGGATTCCCCAATTTGGAGATAACTCACGAAAAAGTTTAAGTATCGGCATTAATTTAGTTCTTACCCTATTCCTTGTGGCTTCAACCCCAACCTCTTTGTTAGATTCTTTATTGACAACGTCCACTTCATACTTTATCAAGAAGTGCAAGTTTGAGCGTTATCAGCATGCCACCTCAATCATATGTTTGGAATGAGTGTGATATATGCACTAGTTATTATGTGTCATTTTATGGTTGTTCTTATTTTTCTTGCCTTTCCCTAAGTGCATATTATAATTAGTCAATTTTTATTTGTGAATTTAATATAAGTAATGAAATGAAGGATGTTGATTGAATTTATATGGATGATCTGAAAGAGATTAAGGATATGGTAAAGTGACTTCTAGAAAAAGGTAATGTTAACCTACTACAGATACAAAGGCACATTGAAATTATTCACAATTTGGAAGGTTATGTAAGTCAATTGGTTGAAATTTTGAATGCTTAGCAATTCAACATTGTAGTTAATAGCCATGATAAAAATCATGTATTAGACGAAGAAATTGATACTCTATTTGAAGAGATAAGGATTGAAATTTCAATAGAGAAGCTAACAATTAAATGTCAACCATCTAGTCTGAAGGCATTTGGTGATGCTGATGTTGAAAAAGGGGTACTAGAGTCAATCAAGGATACGGAAGACACAATTTTAGATGACTCTAGTTTGTGTCATGAAGAGAAAGTTGACAAACCTACACTTTTTGAATGTGGGCACATAAGACCTCATTCCAAACACTTTTCTACATTGTGTTCGGATGGTGAAATGAGAATGGATCATTCTAAGTATAAAAGAGGGTCAAGAAAAAAGGTAGATGAGGCTTATATTCTAAAATTTGTAATGCCACCTATTAAAAATTACACTCATCATTTAAAGATCGAAAGTGTCAAATATGATATTAGGTCTTCGGGTACAAGGTTTTGTACCACCTCACATAATCATATTCATAAGCGTGAATTACAACTAGGGATCAAATTCATATGCTCAAGGTGGAGGCAAAAAATGGTTCATGTTGTGTCGCGATGTTAAATTAGGTGCTTGTTAGAAGACAACCCGGCTTACTATTTTCGTTTAATTTTTATTTTTATTTTCTATTTTTTATTATATTTTTTTGTAAGGTTGTTTTACTGTGGTAGGAGTATGATCATGGAAGCAAAGGTATTGGAGGTATGTAAATGCAGGCCATAAAATTGAAACTAAGTGGTGGGGTACCCATACAAAGAACTAAGTCTTGTTAAGTGAAATCTGAGTAATCCATAAGTTGCTAATGCTTTGACCTTTGGATTGCTAGGCTGTTTCTATTACCCTCTCCTTATTTATGGTATGCATTAAGGACAGTACATAGTTTTAAGTGTTGGTTGAGGAGATTGCTTGGGTACTTTTTTATTCTACTTTATTAGGTAGTTAATATTTCCTCTCATTTTTTTTTGCATCAGTTCTTTTTCGAGGGATGTATTCTGAACTAGGTAATTATTGTTATTTTTAGGAGTAGTTTTGCATTTTTTTTTGTTTAGATAAGGATAGCAGGATTAGGAAGAACTTTTCTGATGATGGATGTTTGGCAATTGTCTTGAGGAAACTTAGTTGTTAGGTAGTAGGTTGGTGACAATAGAGTTGTTTGAATGTTAGGTGCTCGAACTAGGTGTAATATTGACCGAATGAGCAGTTCTTGGTTTAGTGTTTGAAAACATGTTGTAAAAAGTGAAGGACCCCTTTTGAGACACATATACTCAATTTCTCGACTTTTGCGTAATTGTATTGGCTTAATAATGCTTTCATTGATTTATTATTGTTGTTTACTTAATTGAGAGTCGAAGTGAATCCATCTTGTGTCGAACATGTGTCATGTGTGTGCGAGATAATTTTGATGATATTTCATTCTTTTAAGTTGATAATTAGAACTTGTTGAGTGTGTGAGAAAAGTGAAATGAAGAATGTTGAGTCTAGGAGATGATATAGACGTTTCTTTGATTAACCATACTTTTAGCCTTCTTTTTATCTACCCACATGTGATATTCCTAGTCACCCCGTTTGAGCCTTTAGCCTATTCTTTTGGTAGTCACATCTTAATCAAAATATTAATGTTCTTATCGACCTTAAATTTTAATCTAGAATTCCTAAGGCTCTTTGGTATATATGAGTGCTTGAAAGAAGTTTGAAAACTGAAAAAAGCAGAAAAATTGAGGATGGAATCTTTGGAAAAAAAGACTAAGGGTGCAAGAGCATAAAGTAAAATAATTTTAAAATATATCGGTTAACAAAGAGAAAAAAGTATGGATCCTTACTAATGACATGTCCTTAAAGAGATGGAAAAAAACAAAAGAAAAAAAAACAGGGGTAATAAGAAAATGTGGTGCATGAGTAAGTTGAAGATTACGCCAAAAGAGTGTAAGAACTTATGATGTGCTAAAGTACTTGGAGGGGATAGTTACTATTTTATTCAAATAATTTCTACCCATCCCTTGGTCTATATTGCAACCTTTAAAGTCGTACTTGATATTGGATTCGAAGTTCTTATATTAGTAGAATATTTATACTAACGGCGAGCTTATGGTTCATCATACATGTTGCATGAAAAATTCTATGTGAGATTGAGAGTGATTTGATTTTATGACTATATATATGTTAATTATGCGTTTATGAGCAAGAGTTGGAAAACTCTCTTGTTGGTGAGGACGCATAGTTGACAAAAGATAGGTGAAGTTATCAGTCTCTTGGTTAATGTTACTGAAAATTTTTTTCCAATGTCTATATGTCTTGAGTTGGTTTTGAAGGTTAGGACGTTTTGAAGAGGTTGTTAATAAATTCAATATTGATATTTGATGTTTGAAGCATAGAATCTATGAGAATTTTTTTACATGGTTGCATTGGTCTAGCCCGAGTAGACTTGTTCAAATCGCCATAAGTTTTCTAGTGACAGCGTTGGAGAGATATATTGAGTAGTTGCATACTCAGGTACGAGTAAGAGTTCAAGCATGGGATGTTGATATTTGGCATGAATGCATACATTTAGCCCATATTTAGTCCTCATAAATATTTTTTATCATCATTCAATTAATTGTAATCATTTCTAGCTTATTAAATATGTTTCTTTGGGTAAGAATGATATTTTAGTTAATGAGCATATTTGGAGATCAAATGATTGCTTTAGAGCTTCAAAGTCCTAGTAGAACTCCAATAAAAGCAATCAAGATCAAGATCAGGTTCAAGGACCAACAAGACAAGTAAAAATGGAAGAAAACTGAGAATGCACAACAACACAGCGTGTGTGAGGCGGCTCACACCTGTTTTGGGACAAAGGATGTTTGCTAAAGAATTTGGTTTCTGGAAATTTGGTTGTGCACAATGCGATCATGCTACACGACCCACATTGCTCCATGCTAAAATTGAAAAGCCTATGGATTTGTCTATTATAAGGGTATTTTAGTGTAAGAGTTCTTTGTACGCAGTATAAACAGACAAATAACTTATTTGTGAAGGTGTACGCTTGATTTTAAAGGCATCACTGCTGACCCAGGGAGGTAGACACTGACTTTTGGAGAGGCAAGAAGAATGCAAGGAACATAAGCGAATGAAATTAAACCTAGTCTTTCAATCTCTTATATTTTTCTCTCTTATTTATTATGAAAATCTATGCCATGCTCTTAAACACTAGTATGAGTAGATAGATTCTTTTCTAGGATGTTGACGGAACCACCTGTTGGATGAACTCATGATTTTTCTTAATTATAACTGAGACACTCTTTTATCTCTATTTGTACTGTTATGAATTGATTGTAGTTAATTGGAGGGATCTCGATTAAAAAGTGCATTATATCTAATTGTTCTCGAGAGAGACTATTAGATTTCGTTTTCGTTGAATAAGACGTCACTTTGAAGCATTAATAATAACTGAGATTTAAAAGTGTAGGTTAGAGATAGCAAACTTTCGATGTGATCTATGTGAATAGATTAATTGGTTGATTAGGGTTCATTCAAGAGAATAATTCTAGAAAATTACTCCACTTGATTGAGAGATATGTGGTAAGGAAAGATTCTGACCGGTAGATATTAATTTGGCGATATTACAGTTACATGTTAGAGTTTGTCCTAACATTTGATGAAGTTATCATCCTAGGCCTTTTACTCTCGAAAGAAAGTCGACAATCAATTTATGTTATTTAAATACAATTATTTTCTTTTATTTATTATTGCTAGTTACATAAAACAAAATAAAATTTCAAACGCATTATACCTCGAGAAAATGATTAAACTTGTTTTTGTTTGAATAACTATAAGAAATATTAGTTCTCTGTGGGATTAGATTCCGAAAATAAAAATTGAATTACATTTAGTGAGATGTGTTATTTTACGGGACAAGTTTTGGGCCGATCAAAATTCTATAGATTTTTCAAAAATTCACAAAGCATTTTCAAAATGATGAAATACAACATATTGATGATTTAATTAGCGGTATATATATAGGTAGGTAATGCATGAAAGCAATTAAGAGGGAGATGAGAAGTGTGTGTGTGTATATATATATATAAAGTTATGGGAATATTAAGGTACAAGAATATTTATCCTTCAATAAATGGCGCTCTAGTATTTCTTGGTTTGTGCAGATCCACCATCCACAATCTCTGCAGTTAAGATCTCAACTGGGAACTCACAGTCTGGAGTTGAAGGATTCATTGTGGTGATCTGAGCTCCTACCAAATTGCATTTCCGCTGATCTTGATTTTCCATTTGGTAACGCATGTTGTATGCATAAGAGACCTTCTCTGTGAAACTGAGGTGATCACACGTCGCACCAGAGCCGAAGGCACTGCAGTCTGAGTCGTTACAGGCATAGTCATAATCTTGCAACACTAGCGTCTCGTTGTGATCGGTTTTACCATCAAACACACACCATCGGTTTGGCATTCGCACTGTACCTGTTCATGATATATATAGCTAACAAGTCATGCGGTTTAAATTTTACTGACACCCCAAAAAGAAGAAAACCAAAAATTAACCCATGGAAGAGCATTTGAATACACGGGTTTGAGACACAATATAGTTAAAGAGTTCAATTTTGAGGAAATGGAAACCACATTGGGAACTAATGAAGTTGATTGAGGAGATCCAACAGGATATGATTACATGTGAAGCTCAGATTACATATGAAGGAAACAAACATATAGATTGCTTAGCCAACCATGCTGGGGAGACATCATATAAGCTACAAGCAGAAGACTTTGAGGGATTACAAAACAGTGGAAAAGAAAATACCCTACATGGATAAAACTCAAGTTCCACACTTAGAATAAAAATAAGGAAATAGTTCAAGACTGTTGGGACTAGTGAGATCTACTGGTAACTTTTCACATTGTTCTCGATAGTTATTTACACATCAGAGAAGGATATATATACTTCGTTTAGCACCATGTAAAGTTGATCTGACCGACCCTATTCATCAAGTTAATTATAGGTTTTCTTATTACTTCTAGCTCCAGTTTTTAGACACTATGTAATAGCTGCTTTTCATTTCTATTTTTGATTATTAATAAAAAAAGTTTTGAAACTAAAAAAGGTTATAACCATGTTTTTCTTAAATAATATTGGTACCTTTCCTTTCCAGTTCTCCACTCTCGCTCTCTCTCTCTCTCTGTCGTCAGTACATTGTTGGAGTTCATAACTCTTTCTCTTTTTATTCCTTTAATTATTAAATTTTCAATTCCTTCCATTTTCATTTGTAAAAAAAACAATGTGATATAAAGAAGAGGTTGAAGATGGAGGAAACTAAGCTAAAAGTTTTAGACAACATGATGGCACAATTCAACGTACCTTTGGCGACGGTAGGTTTGATATCTCGGTCTTGCATGGTGAAATCAATTTTGTACTTAGGTTCACCATCGTGTTTATAGATACCCCAGTGTCGCTGGTAAGGGCCATATTCTGGAGTAATCATATTCTCATCTGTTAAGGAAAGGAGATACATATTTATATCCCTATTTGGGCGTAGTGGAGTTCCATCCTTCCTAGCAAGATATTTCAGAAGCCCGCGATAAAATCTTTCAGCATTTTCATCACTTGCACTCATGAATCCATCTGTAGGCCAACCAATTTGTCCAATAATAATCTCCATATCACCATAACCTGCCTTTGTTAGCGCACTAACAAGTGTATCATAAATGAAAGTGAACAGATTATTGTAGGTGTAATTGCCATCTACGATTCTGAACTTGGACTTATCATCGAAGAAAGCAAAGTCCACGTCAAATCCGTATCTGTAAACCGTATAGATCGGGAACATATTGATAACGAAAGGGCCGCCGGTTTTGTTAATGTAATCGAGGAATTCTATCATTTTCCCCTTTATGTCTTCTCGGAAATCACCTTCTGATGGCTTCGTCACATTTATTAAGACGTCCGTGAAATGGGGAGTTGTTACTTTGATATCTTGGAGGTTGAAACTATCAAGGACATCTCTCGTCATATTCAGGAAACGGACAGTACCGTTAAATTGATCTTTCATATACAAAAATTTGGTAAATGGTTCGTTCCCCACGTACACATACCTACAAATCAATAAGTTATGCAAGAATCGAATGAGACAAAAGTTATTGAATTTGGTGTAAATTGAATGGGATCAATGATCAAAATTCCAATAGATAGAAAAGATTAGATGGTTTATATGTTGATAAAGTTAACATATACATCATGAGTTGGCATGAAGTAGTGAATGAGTTATAAAGACAGAATTGTCAGAGTTGAAGTTTAGCTAATTCGAACACTATCAGTAGAGGAAAAAAAAACATAAATGAATTCATCGCATCACATGTACCTGAATTTTACTCCTTTGTCGACATAATACTTTACACGTTCATAAATAAAGTGGTCCAATTGTTTTTTTTCCTTCATTTTTCGTAAAAAGTTCTCTTGTATGGTGATGATGACGCCGATATTGGTGTCGGCAAAAGCATCGAGAACGTTAAAGCTTGGCTGAAAAAGTCTCAGCTCTGGAATTCCATTCTGTAAGAGTAAATCCACCACCATTGACGGAACAAACTTTTGCGTTGCCATCCTCCCCCAATTTATGCCCAAGTAGGCGCCTACGTGAATCCCACCAGACAATAAGATTATCAATGACATGAACAAACTTATCCATAACGAATGTATGTTTTTGTACATTCTTATATAGATTTTGGGCTTTCTAATTCTTCAACGGGAAAACAATTGAATTTTTCATAAGAGTAGGAATATTTATTG
>JACEIK010000115.1:451142-541729 GCA_018107945.1 Datura stramonium | reverse complement strand
ATACAACTTACGATTTGTAAGAAATAATTTACATATTCAAAAACTCCATAAAAAATACTATGAGCCATAAGAATTGACAATCTAAAATATTTAAAGGAAATTAAATATGAATAAATAATGATTAAAAATTTTGTATTTGGCTTTTAAATTCGAATTATATTATATTAACGGAGAGAAAGAGAGTAATACTTTTAAAAGAAAAACTCAAGTTCTCCCCTGAAACCTTGAGTGGAGATATCATTTAAGTAAGCAGCGTATACATAATTTGAGCGGAACCATATATTACCTCTAACTAGACTATATCTTTGAGCCATGTCCATATTGATCACATTTGCACAGAAATGGAGGGTGGCTCTTTCGAAAAAAATTGTAGAATAATATATCCACAGTAAAAATATAATTTTTTATATTTTTTCTTCTTGGTTCTCTAATGTGAGTTATATATACGTATGTCTTTTTTTTTAAATTTGGATTGGGATTGAACTGATCCACAATCTAGTTAGGTCAATGTTTAATTATTAATTTTAAGGATTTGTGCGTTTAGATTAATTTAATCTTTAGGTTTTAAATGTACAAGTTTAGATTTATCACTACACACTATGCATCGAGGGAAGCGCGGAGTTGAAGTCACATGGTGAGTGTTGAATATCGAAAAAAAACCTAGAGGGCCTATGTGTGTGTGTGTGTATGTTAACATTGTGTGTGTTAACAATGTAGCTCATTTTCCCACTTTCCCAACTTAGAAAACCCTTATTTTTCTCATAAATTTCATAAGATTTAACTAGAGTTTGATGTCGGTTGATGATCCAAACTTGATTTGGAGGTTAGGATGTCAAATGCTCCATTAGCTCGTGTTGTTTCCATTGCTTAGTCTTGTTTGTGGTTGTTTTAGAGAGATTGCCTGGTAGCTACTCTTCCTCCTTGATTTCCATCATAATATTCAAGGTATGGATTCTTTGTCCTTGTTTAATTCTCATTTTAGAGTTTCAGAAGTTAATTCTATAAATTTCTTATAAAATATTGTGTTTGTACATCATTTTCTTTGTCATTAGTATATAGATTGTTGCTTGTTACTGGGAAGCTGCTTCATGGCAGTACCTTGGTGGTTCATAGAGTAGTTTTTTCTAGTCTTGCATTTTCGTTCATAAGGAATGTTAAGACTTGTTTGTTTTCTTTTTCGCATGTTTTTTTGTTAAATTTTGATTCATCGTGTTATCATGCTTTGTACATCATTTTCTTTTTTACTAGTATATGGATTACTGCTTGTTTTTGGGAAGCTGCTTCATGGCAGTTCCTTAGTGGTTCATAGAATAGGTTTTGTCTTTCCCTTGTATTTTCGTTCATAAGGAATGTTAAGGCTTGTTTGTTTTCCTTTTTGACATGTTTTTTTGTTAAATTTTGATTCATCGTGTTATCCTTCTTTATTTATGTCCATAGTTCTTTTGTTATACTAATATTGGTTTTATCGATATGATGTGTGTTTTGAGGTTCTTGGTTGGTCGGTTGTGTTTCTCGGATGTCAGTATGGCTATACTGATGATGGTGTGTCGGTAGTTGTATCAAAAATTCAGTTCTAGTGTTGTTTATGGAATTCGAGATGTGAATCTATATTGTATCATTGCGGGTTGTTTAGGGTGCATATTCATTTTCATGGGTTTGCTGCATTTTTATTGTTTATTTTGCCTTCGGGTACTTGTGAAGAACTGCCAGGCCGTGGGATTGTCTAGCATACTCAAGACTAGGGCTATGATGGAACTTGTAAGGTTGTGAGAGTGTCCGGCAAGCTCAAGTTTATTATCATGCCCCGAGTCTAGACCCTGAATGTGGCGACACGCAGACCACCTAGTGATCCAAGTGAACCCTTGGCCCGACTTACTACTAGTTGAGAATATAATAAAGTAACACCGAAGCTACAACTAAGTGAGCTCAATATAATAAAATAAGATTTATTAACTATAACTGAAAAGAATGCTATAAAGTAACATTATTGACTCAACTCTAACTCTATCTATGAAGCCTCTATAACTGAAGAATAGCTGCCAAGACAAGCTCCCACAGCTACCTCAAGCTCTACTAAAATAAAACAACTCAATAAAACGGGGACTCTCCGAATGTAGGAGGCCTCATCAACTGCTAAATGAATGGGGATCCTAACGAAGCATCTATTGCTAACCTTTTCTACCTGGATCTACATCATAATAAGATGCAGCACCAAAAGACGTCAGTACATGGAATGTACTGTATGTAATAAGGTTGAATGAAACAACAGTTAAGCAAGAGCATCTGAACTGAAAGAATGAACTTATTGAAATAATATGACTGAAACTGAAGCTCTGAATGATGCATAGAACGCAAATATAAAAGATGTGTGAAACAGTTATGCAATAGAGCCGTGCATCCAAACAATCTCTTAAAATACATGTGTAAATGTAAAGATTTAACTTGGAAAGTTTCTCATAACCAACACCATCATGAATGAGCACATGATGCCCAACTATCATGCTTAAGATTGCAGATCCAATCAAAGCGTTTTTAGGACATAGAACGATCTGAACTATGGATCCATTACAAAAGTCCTTACCAGGAACTTATCTGAGAAGCCACGCGAATCAATGGCATGATCCTAACCTACGTTGGCTATGTAGTACTGGGGCTTACGAGTTATCTAAACTCTTTACCCAACTCGGTGCTAAATAATCCTCCCAAAACTATGCTCATATAAATATGCCTATCTGAGGCAACTGAAAATATCTTTTGTAAAACACTTTAACTATAAATATAATAGATGTTTAAAACTCTTGTTGAGCCTTGGCTTAAAATCGTACTTTCTTTGTCAAAATCTCTTTGTGCAACTTTTTTTAAAACCTGCTCACTTTATTAAAACAATGCAATTATCTCAAATAACAATGCTTTCAAAATTATGACTTTCATGTAATTGAGTTCATGGGATAAGAGACATGAACCAATAATCAGCAACTCAAGAATTCAAGAGATAATTATCTATAAACATCAAAAGAATGATAATTAATAACAAAGGGATACTATAGATACAATTCAATATGAATATCTCAACAATGAATAATTTCATAGAGAGGGAAGAAGACAATTCAAGAATTGAGCCAAAACCCTATCTTTAATCTTCATGAATTCATGCTTGATGTAGGGTATGAAGAATAATAAAACTCCTCACTTAGGTTATCCTTACATACCTGGATTGAAGAACATGGACTCAAGCTTGAAAAACCCTGGTTTGAGGATTACGAATTCCCTAGCTTGCTTGATTAGCTTGAGAGCTTAGTGATCTTGGATATATGATAACTCTAAAATTATACCCTTGAATAAGTATAATGCAGACATTTCCAATAAAGAACCTAACTAAGGTTGGGGCCGATCCCACAGAGAATATGGCCAAGATACAGACTAATGCTAGTATTCACACTTTTAGTTCGATTATTCCCTAAAGGGAGGATTTTAAATCAAGTAAAGTATTTTGAAATGGAGTTGTGATCAATAGTTATGCAATTAACTAGGGAAGTGTTCCCCATGGCTTC
Organism: Datura stramonium; assembly: GCA_018107945.1. Taxonomy (NCBI): domain Eukaryota; kingdom Viridiplantae; phylum Streptophyta; class Magnoliopsida; order Solanales; family Solanaceae; genus Datura; species Datura stramonium. The sequence goes on along the minus strand of JACEIK010000115.1, from coordinate 538,178 downwards.
CTAACTAGGTCAAATTATTACACTCATGATATATCCCAATACTTAGCCTGTAGAATTGATAAATTATGCTCACCTAAGCAACTGACTCATCCATATTAGATCACTCTACTCAATCATTGGGTTGGGTATCATGGGCGATTTCACTTTAAACTTTATCAATAGTTCCAAACTAACTCTCCTCTGTCCGCAGCTTAAGTTATTCAATGAAACTCAATTTCAAGGTTTTGTTGTTATTTTATTTTCCTAATCTCCACTTCTCTAGGTTCAAGCAAGAAGAGAATTTGAGCTAGTCCTAACATTGCGCATTATTAAGAAATATCAAACATAAAGAAAAGAACAATACAGGCATTCATATTGGTTTAGAATCACTCTGTGTTAACCCTAGTTTACTAGTTGTGGAGGGTTTAGCTATTCATAATTGCAAGAATAAAATCAGATTTCATGGAAGAAAATATAACTGAAGACTTAAAATATTAATGCAAGAAGAACTCAAGACTCGATTACACAATCACTTGTCAAAAATCGAAGAACAATATTGAACTTTATCAAAGTAGTCGAGTATTTTCTCTCCAAGAACTTACAAAACCCAAAAACTATGAATACAAGTCAAACATATTCACCTTTCTAAAAGAAAATAACCTAATAATATTTATACAATCAATGAAATCCTTTTCTAATTTGACAGGGATTCTGTTGCCGAGTCGTCCTACGAGTCGTAGTATGATGCTACGAGTCATAGGAAGCTTCCGTAACACCGGTCTGCAACTTCTGTCTTCTCGGATACTGGGGGATGGTACGACTCATAGAATGATGCTATGAGTCATAGGAGCTTGTCTTGGTATGAACTTCTGAAACTTGGAATCTCTATAGTTCCTCATACGGGTCCTTATCACAATTCGTACCATGCTGGTACGACTCATACAACCCTTCGGTGCCCTGAATCGGCCAAGTATGCAATCCTCTGATTCTCAGCATGAGTCTATCAGTACGTCTTGTATGTTGTTGTTACAAATCGTGGCTTACACTTGTACAATGGACTCTTCATATGCATATCTTCTATATCTCAAGTAACGGGCAGTCAGTACAGCTCATACCAGGATGGTGTGGCTCGTACTGTCAATCGTATGTTGCCTCTGCACTTGTGCGTTTTCTCTGAATTTCAGTCACAGGTGCCAGGTACAGGGCATACCAGGATGGTATGGCTCGTACTGAGACCTACAACATGTCAATTTCTACTCTATTTTAGCTCTTTTTCCACAATCCAACTCCCCGACCTAAATTTCCTGAAAACAAGGTAAAAGCCCCTCATATCTTTATAAACACACCTAAGTGCAAGCATTTTTCGTATGTTTTAAGCATTGGAAGTGCCATAAATCCGCGGCACATCAACACCCTCAACTTAGAACTTTTGCATGTCCTTAGGCAAACAAAAATAGTAGTATAAACACGACGCTTGACTAGAAAGTAAAATAGAAAACCTACAACCAACCACATCAATTTTTTAACCACATGACTTGTATTAGGTATTGACCCGCTTTTATTTGAACATTCAAAACCAGGACTACTCTGTACACATGCAACTACACACAATGAGATTCAGAAATGGCACCAAACTATTAACAGACAGTTGAACTATCACTAATGCTATTTACATAGACAACTGGTAGAATGTAACACAATCCATGTACCCTCACAGCAAACAAAGTCCCAAACACTCAAAATGATATATATGTATGAGATCGGGAATATCAAGTAAAGCTCTCACTCTCACAAAGAAGTTCCACATATTACACAAGTAATACCATATGCTTGCTCTTATTTTCTCTACTCTGGCTCTTCAGACAACTAGGTTAGGATCACTAGAGGACTTTTATGGCTTGTAATGTAGGCTTAGGGACATGTATGACAAATATAAAAATAGTGACTAACCCTTCTTGGCACTACACAAATTTTTTCTTCACTTTTTAACTTTTTCCCCCTTTTCATTATGTTTTCCTCTTTTCTCCTCCCTTTCTCCATTTTATTCATCTTTCAACTAGTGGGTGTGGTGTATTTCTCATTTTTTTCTCTCTTTTCTTTTTCAAGTTTTTTTGTTCACACCACACCCCACCTTTTACGGACTAGCCTTTTCTTTTCTCCCCCACCTCATCTATGCACCCCTACAATATCCACCCTCAACTTAGGCATTTTGCTTAAGTTGAGATTCATAATGTTCAAGGAGGGACCAGGGCCAAAAATGTTCATTATAAACAAAAAAGAAAAGGTGAATGCGCAATCAACAAAAAGCTCAACTTTAGGCTCAAACATGGGATCAAGGGATTCATTTCATTAGATAGGAAAATGAAAGCTAATCAAAAATAGCCTATGATCCTTTCCTAACCATCTATCCTACAACCTAAGCAAAGACTAACCGGAAAAGTTCTAGATCACCTACAGAGTATTTAACTAAGTAAGTATCGTCACTCACACATGGTATAGGTTTGCATCACACTACCTATCTGGTTCATGAAAAACTATGCTACAATAACTCATGCTAATCTATCAAATGCCATAAAAAGATCCACAATAGTCATGCTTTTAGTCAACACACAGAGCTAATCATACAAATTTTTTTATAAAAGGGTCTTTTTTCAAAAATATCAAAACATCAAACATATGTGCATTTTTATTGGTAATTAAGTACTTCTAAGCTACTTCTAGTTAAAAAAACAAAACATTCAAAACACACTGCTTCTACTAGATAACATGTCCCTTGGAAAAGAAACATGACCATAAAAATCCTCAGACGAACAAAACAAACAGATACACACCCCCTCAAAAAGAATGCTTTGTTCCTAAGGCAAAGAAATGAAAACTAGGAGAGAGACGTACCTATGGTGCTCTAAGAGCTCCTGTCATTCTGTGGAGGCAAGTGTGAAGGCATATTCTCTTCCTTCGCAATCGTGGTGCCAGTGGTGGCTGGCACACTTAATGGTGTGATGGTGGGGGCTGTGGTCGCCCTCTCAGCAATCTGGCTACCTCAGCGACCTCTGTATCTCTCTTGGTTAAATGTGGCTCACCTGAAGGTTCCTCGCAACCCACAGGCTCACTAGGCATAGCATCTAAACTCCCAGTTCCTTTAGCTCTCTCTTGCAGCTCAGGCATGTGCTAGTCATGAGTCTGCAAGCTAGATGTTGTCGCTCACTTGCACTTCTTCTTCTCTCTCTTTCTCCTTTTCCTAGAGGCATCCTCATCAACTAGCTCCACTACTCTTCTCTTTCCTCTATCTCCATCGGTTGGCTTATGTGTCCAAAATTCCCCTAAATCAAGCTCATCATCAGGCGCATCCTCAAATAATAGAATGGCAGGAGCTGGTAATATGGTCGGCTGTCGAGATGACAGCTCGACTACCTGGCTCCTAATCGACCCTAGCTCATCTTGTAGACTCTGCACATCTAGCAGCTCAGCTAGTCTCTCATTGAGCCATAACTTAAAGCTGTTCAAGTCTACTGTGCAACCTTCTAGCTACCTCATCAATCTCAGCCTTGAACCAAGGATAGACCTGCTTTATCATTATATTGATCTTATTCTTTGTCAAGGTCAACCTCTTGGCCAGCTTTTGTAAGAACTCCTGTGGCACAAGGAAGTATCCAGCTGGGACCTGGCCTGGTGTGGCTAGCGGAGGAGCGAAGGAATTGCTTGAGGTAGTTGTTGTGTGGTCGGCTTCAGTAGACATCATCTCACTCTGATAAACTGTAGTGAGGGCATCTACCTGCTCTCCTCCTACTAACTGTGGTGTCTGGATTGCTGTTGGTGCTCTAACTTGGCTCATCAAAGTCATCTCATCCTGTATTAGTCTGATATCAGCAGTCCGTGTGCCTATGACTCTGGAATCTATCTCTACTATCACCCAAACATCTGACTCTCTATAGAGCCTTTATATGACACTTAGGAATGGAATCATAGTGCTCATAGTTAGAGCTTGATCTCGAATCTCTTCTGTTATAACCATCGAGTATTGACAGCTTACCCTGACATGATGCTCACCACCAAACCTGCTCTGTCGGCGGTGCTCAAAGTATTATCATTTGCCGTTGGCACCAACCTGTGGTGAACTAATGTCTAGCAGGCCTTCTCTATGAAATTAAGTGAGTCTTTGGTGACCTGCCATCCACTAGTCACGCAATTCACATCCTCCTTCTCTTCAGCTATCACTCTGGCGAACCATCTTACATGTCTCTGCCTCTCCTCTGCATTCAACTACTTGACCCTTTTCAAGGCCTCACTACGGTGATCAAACTCTATTGTGGAGGCTGGGGCCTGATAATTGGCCCATATAACATTCAAAGATGGCCTGCTCTGAGATATCTATAGTCCGCCCCTGACTATCATGCTCTCCAGTCTAGGCTTCTCCTTTACTTTATGCCTAGACGGAGTCTAATGCTCTATGATTGCCAAGCAGTTGGCATAGAACTCCCTTACCATATCAAAAATGAAGCTGTTCAGGGGTTCTTGCCATCTAAACTCAACCATACAAATAAAATAGCCACTTCATCTCCTTAGCTTCATTCAATGCCCCAGACAGGATCTGTGGCTCCTCCTGAGTGCTCCTTCTAGGGTTATGCTTTGATGTGAGGATGAGGCCCTGCTCATAAATTTCCCTAGCACCTGGCCTACCCACCTAATCGTACGACTCTCTAGGAGTGGGTTCTAATCATCATAATCCTACTCTCCTCACCCTTCCTCTGCATTTGAGCCACTACTTGATTGCTGGGACTGAGTATCATCTCCCTCCTCAAACTGGGGCAACATCTACTGGAGCGGCTGGGCTAGCTACGGCCTGAGCCTTGGCCCATGCCTTAGTGGTTCGTAGCTCATCAATATCATTTGTATCATCTTCATACTCCTTCACTGAACCACTAGGAGAGTTTATAATGTCCAAACACATTCCTCGTGAAGAGAGAGTATAAACGGTCATTGGTAAAATAAATATACCTGACTGATGTTGGGGTTAATCCCACAAGGAATTGAGTTGATAATTCAAAAGTTATAAACTAATTCAAACTAGAATGTATTGTTGTTCAATATATAAAAAGTAAAAATGGGGGGAAAAGGGAAAACAATATTAAATTCTAATTTAGAACTAAGTGAGGAGAATCCCGAATGTTGCAATCACAAGTGAAATTTCTAGGAGTATGCTATTGATGGGACAAAAACTAGAATGGGATATACTTCATTGCCTTAGATTCAAATTTAGCATATATAGCAGTTGATAAATTACATTCTCTCATTTTCCAACAACAAGAATGTTTATACCTTGAGTTTTCTCAAACCCCAAGGATGAATTCAAATTATCAACCACAAAAACATAAGGATGGACCAAGCTGTATCTAGCCTTGAACCTTTAATGGACTGAAAATGTGGGTTTTGACTATCTCTAGCTTAACTGCACACACAAACACTCCAAATCCTCTGTATTATCTTTCTCACCCAATTCTCAACTTTCTTTCTCAAGAAAAAGCAAGAAAGTAAACAAAATTCATGTTTGCAACCATCAATTTTCACAATTAATACTTGGAGAAAATAATAGATCTATACTTGCAATTATAATCCAAGAGAAATTAGTTAATACTCATTCAAGTTTACAAACCCACCATGCGCACACCCCTAGCTAGCAAATTAGCTATGCATATATAGAGTAAGAGAGAAGATACCAAGAGGAATTCCCTCAAAATTCGTCAAATTGCTTCACAAATTTGCTTCACAAGGTCTTACAACAACGGTAGAATTTCCCAAAAAATGAGCTCAAGAAAAAAGAAGAACAAAAGAAAATTCTATCTCTACAATTCTATGTTGAGAGAAATCTACAAAATTTCTATGGATTGGTGAATGAATAATAAGTGGTGTATAATGAGGGTTATATAAATATCTGTACTTTCTTGTGTACAACTTTCCACAAGTGCCCTAGGTGCTTTGGAACCCTTTCCAAACGTTTTTACCCCTCTTTGTATAGCTTCACTTGCAAAGCACTGATGTTTCGCTGGTGCCAATCAACGAACAGCCATTTGCTCGCCGGTGGAAATCATTGAACTGGCAGGAGGACCGGCGCTTGGACCAGTGGTTGACCAGCATTTTGTTGTTGCCAAATTGCGGCTGTCGATGCCAAATTCCTGCCCGACAGTAGAAATTGTATTTCGTCCATATTTCGCACATTCGGATTTATGATTTACCATTTCAAAGCATGTCCTTAGCACCTCCTTTTGAGTTCAAATCTTCCATTATCTTTTTCTCCATTCCTTCAAATGCCAACTCACCAAATTTCATGTTTTTTTCTCAATTTCATGCTTTCTCTACTCAAGTTAAGTACCTGTAAAGATAAAGGATCTAAGGAAAGTAGAAGTCTATGCACACTAACCGAATCTTTGGGGAAGGATGGTGGTACCAATTTGCCTTTTAAAAGAGCATAAAATCCACCTAAATGACTTGAAAACTAAATAAAAGCTCATGTCTAAGAGCCTAATAAGTTGGTAAATTACCAACTCATCAGGAGTTTGCCTCCTACTCAGATGCAGAGGCTTCATCCCTCAAAGCCCTCCAGGATGCAATCTCATCTCCGGTGCTCTTATTGGGGCCTCCTTGGTTGTTGTCTTTTGTAAGCCATTATACCTGTGGGGAAGAGGTTAGCATATGGGATTTCAGAAAAAGAAAGAAAAAAGAGCATGTTTAGTATCATTCTACAGATCATTAGTAAATCGTACCAAGGTGGCACGATCAATACTGAGACTCGTAGTGTCCTTTGTCACGGTTATGACTCATTGGTAAGACTCATACCAGAACGGTATGATTCGTAATTATGGTCGTGTGATGAAGTTTTGAAACTGTGACTTTCTGTAATTCTGGTACAATTCATTATTACGATTCATTGTGGGATTCTATGACTCATACCACGGGTCATAATGTTGATTTTAAATTTAACCCTTTCTAATTATTTGGTATGATCACATAGTAAGACTCGTGGTGTGATACCACAATTTGCACCAAGTCTCGTACCTTAAATTTCAACATAAGTGACTTTGGGACAATCCCAACAAATCATCCTATGACGTAGTTCAAATCCACGAGTCGTAGGATGACTCGTAAAGCCTGTCCTCATCCCGTGCAGTAGCAGTTATGCAAGAAAATATGTTTTTTTGGGTAGATACTCATACTTTACCACCCCATTCATTTACAAAAGCCAACATACACATTTCCCTACCCCATCAATCCCCGCAATTTAAATTCACCCATATACTCACTGCCTATAAAGTAGTAAATTCCTTAAGTCTATTTTACTCCAAATATAGCATACAATACCATGTATAACCTACTAATCATATTCCTCAATTTCATTTTCATTAATGGAGGAATCACAGTGAAGGTACGCCTTCTGCTTGCAGGTAAATAAAATGAAAAGTTCTCAACTTGCTAATTTCTTGACTGATTATTGCTTACTTAGGGTTTGGAGTATGAATTTCGACCAACTCTTGAAAATTTATGGCACAATTTGAGCTTAATGGTAATGAGAGTGAGTTACGGGTGAGTGGACAGTGATGGAAGGGAATCGTGTATTCAAGTGAGGAGTTTTGGACCAAAATTTTCGAATTAAATAGGTTCTAGGTAAATTTAAATGTTCAGGTCGGGTCGGTTTGGATTCGATCATTAATTTACTCGTCAAAACTTGTACCATGAGTTGTAGGTCATACCAACAACTCATCCCTTGCATTCATATATGGTGACTCATAAAACCTACCTAGGGACCTACGAATGTGTGGTACAGTTTGTACTAGGATGTCACGACCCGTACCATGACTCGTAGGTTGGGCATTCAGCACTTCCACACTTGGGATAGCTCATTACTATGGTGAGTACTACGACTCGTACAATGTAGGTAAGATTCGTAATGACCAACCGTAGTATGAACTTTTTCATCTGGTCAGGTCTCTACTTCTCAATACAGACTGGACTACTAACCATACCATCATGCTATAGTTCGTACTGAGGCTTGTAGTCCAGACCTGCACTGCATTTTTCACCCATCAGTTTTTGTTTGCACACTATACATACATCAGTCAAGATACTTGGGTTGCCTTCCAAGAAGTGCCTGATTTAACATCACGACACGACCCAAGTAGTTTGGTTACTCAGAATCTACCAAACCACCTCATGGGTTGCCTCTCATACAACGCCTAATTTAATATCACGACGTGATGCAAGTCTCTTGACTACATAGAATTCATCAAGAAACTCAAAATCCACATCAATCACTGAGACAACACGAAACTCATTTGGATGCTTCATTGACCTACAAATGTTGAAGGTGACCTCTTCTTTGGTCATCCTAAACTTCACTTGGCCCACTTTAATGGCCACTAAATCTCTCCTAGTGGCAAGATATGGTCGCCCCAAGATGATGGGGGACCTCAAAATTACCTTGCAATCTAAGATCATGAAGTCATCTGGGAAGATGAACCTATCCACTTTCACTAGGACGTCATGGAGAACACCCACAGGCTTATTTACTGTGAGGTCTGCCATCAATAGTCACATTTGTCAGTATGGGGGCTCCCAAGCATAATTTCTTGAACACAACTAGCGGCATCAGATTAATGCTAGCTCCCATATCACACAGTGCTCTCGCAAACTCAAAGTCTCCAATAGTGCATGGAATGGTGAAGGCTCCTGGATCTTCCTTCTTCTTTGCAAGGACCCATAAAGCTATGGCACTATAATGGTGCAGATTTCCAACAGGCTCATAATTCACAAATCGTTTGCTGGTTACCAAGCCTTCATAAACTTTGCATACCCAGGCATATGCTCCAATGCCTTGGCCAATGGGATACTCACAGACAACTACTTCAACATGGACAAAAACTTCTGGAATATTCTGTCATCCACTTTCTTCTTCATCCTCTGAGGGAATGTGGAGGTGGTCGAGGGATAGGCCTAAAAATCTGTGAGGCCTCTTTTGCCTTCCCTTTTTCTGCTGCAGACTCCTTTGCATCAATTGGAGTCTTGGCCAAATTAGCATCACCCTCAATCACATATTCTGTAGCCTCATCCTCCTTACCGAGATCGATCTCATTATGTTTTCTCATCTCAATTACAACTAGCATGGGCAAATCAACTATAGTTTTTCCACTCCTAGCCATTACAGCTTTGCAGTGGCTATCATTCATTGGATTCTATACTATATTTCTAGGAAGTGTACCCTTCTGCCTCTGATTTAGGGATGCAGACATCTGACCTAGCTGCTGCTCTATTTGCTTGATCGCTGTGGCATGTGATTAACTTTTTGGCTCACGCCAAATATATCTCCTTGAATTTCCTTCAACTGGTCATCTGTCAACTTTTCCTTTTTTATCAACTAAGCAATCAAATTCTCCAACTTTGAGGGCCCAACATTTCCCTCAGGAGACTTTGGAGGGACTTAAAGGCATGTGCGGTCATTTCAATAACCATCATTCTTCCTCTAATCACCTTCTCGCTCTAGACCTCTAGTTCTATCTCTGTAACCATTTCTATTGTAATTGTCCCTGTACTAGTTCTGACATTGATTTTCAGAGCCTTGGCGCCAAGTGCCTTAACTAGACCATCAGGTATTGGCTCGAAAACCAGCCACCTAGTTATCTAAGAAGTTTGCCTCCTCCTCGGAATCAAAGTGCTAAACCCCCCATTCCTCACCTTACGCTCCCACTGCATTTACCTTCTGCACTCGAGACCCCATGATATGTTTTGTGAGAAGGTTTATAGATGTTCTCATGTGAGCTAATTCTTGGTCACACTCCTCCTCCTTCCTGTGCTGCTCTGTAGTCATCCCTATAGCATATGTACCTACAACTGTCTCAGCCTCTCTAGTATGCCACGTTCTGTTTGTCGTAGTCACTGGGTCAAGTATGGTGGTTTCTTCCTCCCACGAGTGACTTATCAATGCTCTACCTGCCATTGTATCTACTGTAGCATTTTTGCTATTATTCAGATAGTTCTCAAATATTTCCAACAAACTGTCATTAGGAATTTTTTGATTCAGGCACTTGGTCAGCTTCTTCTTAAACCTCAGCCATGTCTCATGAAGTGCCTTTATTTTAAGTTGTCAGAAGTTATAGATCTCATCTGTGAGTTGTAGGATCCTAGAAGGTGGAAAGAACCTCTCCCGAAAGGCATGTTTCAGCCCCCTCCGATTGTTGATAGAGTTATTTGGAAACTCCGACAACCAAAGAGTAGCCTCACCAGATAGGGAGAATGGAAAGAGCCTTAATCTAATAGCATTGCTCACTCCTGGCAACCTATAAACCTTGCAAATCCCCAAAAAATTCATCATGTGGAGATTTGCATCATCAACTACATTACCACAGAACACACCCTTCATATTAAGCAACTGGATCATTGTGCTCGTTATATCGAATTTTACCCTAGTAGGCAATGTTGGGAGTATAATAGCTTATGTTGACTCGACTTCATCAATATCTGGGTCCTAATTATCATCAAAGTAAGGAGCATATAGGGAACTGGTGCAGATCACGGCCTCTGTTCCCTCTTCTGTTCTAGCCAGCATTATTAACCTCTTCTTGGACATCATCTGCCTTTTGAAGAGAATCTTGTTAGGCTAACTCAGCCTGATGGGCCTCATTAGCTCGATTAGCTTCAACAGCCAACCTAGCCTCCATTTGTTTTGGGTTCTCCAAATCATCCATTCTCCACAGTATTCTTTCAAGGTCTTGATCAATTAGGACTAGAGGGTTTCTGCATACTTGGCATTCACCATTCTGTCAACTGTCCAACAACAAAAAGAAAAGAAAATGTAAATGAGGAAATAATGACTAAAAGTTAAATAAAAGAAATTAATCTAATCCTAAGCCATATTCCCTAGAAACGACACCATTTTGATAATGCTCAAATTACCCCTGAAGAAGTATAAGGCAGATGTTGTCATTAAAGAACCCAACTAAGATTGGGATCGATCCCACAGGGAATATGGTAAAGATATAGACTAATGCTAGTATTCATATTCTAGTTCAATTATTTTCTAAAAGGGGGATTTTAAATCAAGTAATAGCATTTTGAAATGGAGTTGTGATCAATAGTTATACAATTAACTAGGAAAGTGTTCCCCATAGCTTTCTAACTAAGTCAGATTAATACACTCATGACCTATCCTAATATTTAGCTTGTAGAACTAATAAATTATGCTCATCTAAATGACTGATCCGTCCTTATTAGATAACTCTACTCAATTATCAGGTTAGGTCTCATAAGCCATTTCACTTCAACCTTTATAAATAGTTCCAAACTAACTCTTTTGTGACCGCAACTCAACCTATTCAACGGAACTCAATTTCAAATTTTTGTTGTTCTTTTCTTTTCATAATCTCTACTTCTATAGGTTCAAGCAATAACAGAATTCAGGTTAGTCCTAACGTTGCGCACCGTTATGAAACATTAAACATGAAGCAAAGAACAATACTAGCATTCTTATTGGTTTAGAATCACTCTGTATTAACCCTAGTTTGTTATTCCACAGTGGTTCCNGTTTGTTATTCCACAGTGGTTCCCACAACCCTAGTTGTGGAGGGTTTAGCTATTTATAATTTCAAGAATAAAATCAAATTCCATGGAAGAAAACATATTTGAAGACTTACAATATTAATCAAAGAAGTTCCCAAGAATCAATTACAAAATAACTTGTCAAAAATAAAAGAATAATATTGAACTTTGTTAAAGGAATCGAGTATTTACTCTCCAAAAACATAGGAAACCCAAAATCTACAAATGCAAGTCAAAAGTATCCGCCCCTATAAAAGAAATAATCTAGAAGTATTTATATAATCAATGAAACACTTTCCTAATTTGGTAGGGATTCTCCTGCCCGAGTCATCCTACGAGTTGTAGTATGATGCTATAAGTCGTAGGAAGCTTCCATAACATAAGTGTACAACTTTTGTCTTCTTAGGTACTGTGGGATGGTACAACTCATACAATGATGCTATTATTCGTAGGAGCTTGTTGCAGTATAAAATTCTAAAACTTGACATATCGGTAGTTCCTCATATGGGTCCTTATCACAGTTCGTACCTGATGTGTTGTAAGTTTACAGCACTTTCAACACTTAAAACTAAGAAAATATCATGAACATAGGTATGTTTATATGGATATGAGGAACTTTTACTTTATTTCAGGGAAAATAAGTGTTAGAGCAAAGATGTGCAAAAGTAGCCTTAAAATGCAAAAAATCAGCCAAAGTACCAGTCTCAGTATGAGCTGCGCACCTTGATTGTACGGCCGTACTGAGAACCCGTGATGAATGTCAGAAGGCTGAAGTGACAAGAAGGTAGCATAAGACTCTCAGTACGAGCCATATCAAGATGGTACGAGTCGTAACTGGAGTCATGGAAATGTTTAGAGGAAATTGAACAAAGGTAAGACTCATGGTACAGATGGACTCACGAGTCATGGAATCAATGTACGAACCATACCAGGAGCCGTGGTTAACTTTAGAATATTCTCCAGTACTTGGTAGAAATTTAGTCACTACAGACAGTACAAGTTGTTTGAACAAGATTCGTATGACAACACTCGTGAAGAATTCCAGAAGATGCCAGAGTTCTCAGGGCCAAATCATGGAAGCATTGTACGACTCGTAGGATGAAGGTACAAGTCATACCAGCCTTCCAACACTTACCTAAATCTACAGCAGCCAAGGACTTACGAAAAGCAGATACAACCCGTACAATCCTACTACATTGTTCTTTCGAAAATCAAAATCTTTATTTCCTACATTGTTCTTGAGATTGTTCTTCGATATTCCAATTTGATTTCTTTCAAATGTTTCTGTGAGTATTTAATTATCTTTTTGTTTATGAATACAAATTATAATCTTACAATTGTGAGAGGCTAAAACCTCCACAACTAGGGATTGTGGGATCCATGGTGGATTAACAAACTAGAGTTACAAAAAAGTGATTCAAAACTAATGCAAAAAGCTTGTATTGTATTCTCTTCATGAGTAAACATTTCTTAAACGTGTACAATGTTTGGACTTTCTCGAATTCTTTACTTGCTTGAGCCTAGAGATGCAGAGATTAGGAAAAGAGAATTACAACAAAGCCTTGGTCTTTATGATCATTGTATTAACTTAAGCTGTGGTCGCAGGATAGTTAAATTTGGAACATATTGATAACGGTTAGTTTGAAATCACTCATGAGACCTGACCCGGTGATTGAGTAAAGTCATCCAATAGGGACGAACCAATCATTTGGATGAACCCTAGTTATCTGTTCTACAAGTAAGCATTGGGATTGATCACATGTGTACACCCAAAGAAGTTATGAACCCATGGGAAACACTTACCCTAGTTGTTTGACAATCATGATATTAATCACAAATAAAATTCGTGTTTTAATATTGCTTCTTTGAAACCCCCAATTTGGAGATAACTCACCAATAAGTTCAACTACCGGTATTCATATAGATCTTACCCTATTCAATGTGGGTTAAAACCCAACCTCTTAGTTGGGTTCTTTATTGACAACGACTACTTCATACTTTGTCAGGAAGTGTGAGTTTGAACGTTATAAAAAGTGGTGCCATTGCTAGGAAATATGGCTAAGGTTAGATTAATTTCTTGTATTTGACTTTTGGTTGTTATTTCCTGAATTATGTTTTTCTTTTTGTTTTTGGATATGCACAGGTTGTTGCTTGGTGAATGCCAAGTACTCATCGGAGTGGAACCCCCTAATTCTGTTGGATCTCAAACTTGAACTAACATTGTGTATGATGGAAAAATAGGAGCAAAGAGATGCCCGTATAGCTGATGAAGCTAGGAAAGACGAGTTAGCTCGGTGAGCTGCACTTCAGGATACGGAGGATTCTTGAGATGAGGTCTTCAATGTTGGTCGACATGAGAGGGGAAACAGAGGCCAAAGATATGCCCCTTAGTTCTTCAATGAAGATGACCCATACATCGATGAAGTTAGTCAACCGGTGCCATTGTACCACCACCACTACCTGCTGGGCCAAATTTGATACCACTAGCACTATGATTCAGTTGTTGAACATGAAAGGGGTGTTTAGTGGTCATGAAGCTGGTGATGCCAACCTACACCTGATGAACATCGTGGGAATATGCAATGCGTACAGGTTGCCCATAGTCAGCCAAGATGCTATAAGGCTAAGACTGTTCCCCTTCTCTCTATCTAGGGAGGCCACATTATTGTTATCGGAGTTGCTCAACGACTCCATTACCAACTGGAGGGAGCTCAAGAAAGACTTCTTTGAGAGATTCTTTCCACCCTCCAGGATGCTGCAGCTTAAGGATGCGATCTAAAATTTCTGACAATTGAAGACTGAAGCACTTCATGAGACCTGGTTGAGGTTCAAAAAGAAGTTGACCAAGTGCCCAAACAACAAAATCCCTGATGACAATCTATTGGAGATTTTCTATAGATCGTTGAACAATAGTATAAAAGCAGTAGCAGACACAGTGTCGAGAGGAGCACTGATGAGTCACACGTGCAATCAAGCTGCTACTATTCTTGACAGGGTGACAAAAACAAACAGAGCATGGCACACCCGGGAAGCAAACGCAGCGGCTGATACATATGTTATTGGTTTTACTGAAAACCAACATAGGAAAGAAGAAGAGCTTGACCAGGAATTGGCTCATATGTGCACATTGTTGGATTTTCTTACTAAGCACAATATGGGAGCTGGAGCCAAAAAGGTGAATGCAGTTGGGACACAGGGACAGGAGCCAGGGCTAGACCATTCAGATTCCGAGAAGGAGGCAAACTTCTTGGATAACCAGGTGGCGGATTTTCAAGTCAACGCCTAAGGGTCTGGATAAGACACATGGCACCAATGTTTTGAAAACAAAGGCCAGAACTAATATTGAGACAACTATAATCGAAATGGGTATAGAGGTAGAAGATGAGCTCATGAGCGCGAGGGAGAATGGAGAAGGAATGATGGTAACCTCAACGACCGAGATGGATTGTACGTGCCTCCTAATGCACGTGAGGGGGAGGATGGATAGTCGAAGTTAGAGAGCTTGATGGATGAGATGCTAAAGAAGGTGAGGTCGACAGATGATCAGTTGAAAGACATCTGTAGTGATATATCAAGCATGGGTTAAAGAGTGGAGTCACATGCGACGACTATCAAGAAGATCGAACATCAGCTAGGGAAACTGTCAACATCCATGAACACTAGGAAGAAGGGTACACTACCTAGTAACACAGTACAGAATCAAAAGAATTATGGTCACTGTGTGGCTATGATGACTAGGAGTGGAAAGATCACAGTTGACCCCATTCTACCGGTTGTAGTTGAAAGGAAGAAAGAAAGCGTGATTAAAGATGAAGAAGATGTTGCTGACAAGGAACATAATGAGGATGTTGAGTTGATTGAGGCCCCAAATGGTGAAAACAGGCATGAAGCTGAACAAGGAGCCACACAAATTTACAAGGCTATTACATGACCACCGCCACCGTTCCCCCAAATAATGAAGAAGAAGCCAGCGAATGGTAAGTTTCAGAAATTCATTTCAATTCTCAAACTATTATCTATAAACATACCATTGGTCGAGGCATTGGAACAAATGCCGGGATATGCCAAGTTCATGAAGGACCTTATGACGAAGAAGAGGTTCGTAAGATATGAGCTCGTTGATAATGTACCCCATTGTAGTGCTATAGCTTCATAGGTCCTGGCCCAAAATAAGGAAGATCCAAGTGCCTTTACTATTCCATGCACAATTGGCGATATTGAGTTCGCAAGGGCACTATACGATTTGGGAGCAAGCATCAACTTGATTTCGTTGACTATGTTTAAATAGCTGGGCTTGGGATCCCCCACACCGACTAACATGCGGCTACTGATGGTCAAAAGAACTGTGAGGAAGCCTGTGGGGATCCTATTCGATGTGCTTGTCAAATTTGATAGATTTATATTCCCAGCGGACTTTGTGCTCCTTTATTACAAGGTTGATTTTAAGGTTCCCATTATTTTGGGGCGACCATTCCTTGCCACTGGGAGGGCTTTAGTAGATGTGGAGACAGGCCAGTTGAAGTTCAGACTCAACAAAGAAGAGGTCACCTTCAACATATGCCGGTTAATGTAGCAACCGAAAGAATACAGAGTTGTCTCAGCAATAAAAGATGAATCTGAGTTCCTTGATGAAGTCTAAGTAGTCAAGAGATGCGTCGTGTCGCGATATTAAATCAGGCGCTTCTTGGGAGGCAACCCAAGTGGTGGTTTGGTGAATTCTGAGTAAGCAAGACACCTGCGTCATGCCGCGACGTTAAATAAAGCATTTCTTGGGAGGCAACCCAAGTTAATTAACTAATGTGTGTTTAGTGTACAGGGGAGACAAAATAAGTTGCAGAAAAACTGCTGAATAGGCAGGTTCTACGGTTCTCAGTACGACTCGTGAGAGGTTGTATGAGTCGTAGCATGAGTTATGATGAGAATCAGAGATATAATTCACTGGATGAGTTCAGGGTATGGTTGGTCCTACGACTCGTAACCCATTGTATGGGTCGTAGTACTCACTGTGGCTATGAACTATTCTAGGCATGGACCACTATGAAAAGAAAAGACCTACGAGTCTAGTACAAATCATACCGATATTGTACGAGTCGTAAGATGTGCTAGTAGGTCCACTGTTATGTCTCTCAATCTCTCCAGTATAGGTCCAAGGGACGAGTTGTAGGATCTTCCTACGACTCATGGTACGAGTCCTGATGGGTCAAAAACTTTAAATCTACTCGACTTGGCCCAGATTTTTAAAATTGGCTCTAGGACCTATATAAGCCTAAACGAATCGGACTACTCTCCCATGCTCACTAAATCTAAACTCATGACTCCCTCATACCCATAACTCATCACCAAGAATCAGTGAAGATGATCTAGCTCAGAGATCACATTGAAAACCATAAATTCAAACCCTAGTTTTGATTCACAAGTGAAGTATCAACATTCAAGTAAGTATATTCCTTCAAAATTGATAGATATAACTTATATGCTTGATGTAAATTTGCTAAACCACTTGAGAGTCCTCTCATTGCTTGAACATTTAGAAA
The DNA here is from genome assembly GCA_018107945.1 of Datura stramonium. Lineage (NCBI taxonomy): Eukaryota > Viridiplantae > Streptophyta > Magnoliopsida > Solanales > Solanaceae > Datura > Datura stramonium. The sequence goes on along the minus strand of JACEIK010000115.1, from coordinate 521,085 downwards.
AGGACAATGACTAGGGGTGTAATTGAGCTGTGTGTGACTGGGTAGGAGGACGAATTTGATTAAATTATGCATTGAACTGTTAAAAATCGAGTTATGGGGCCGTGATTAAAAAGGGGAGGAATGAGTCGTTGTAAAACTTGTTAAATGCATACCTAGACCTGGGGAATTCTGAGTACCCAAACATAAAATAAAACCCCTTGCAAACTGAAACAATATTGAGGCAGGGACAGGCTTCACAAGCCTTCCTACGACTCATGGTTTCATATTACAACTCGTAGAATGGCTCGTTGAGACTGTCCCAAGACAAATTTGAAAAATCACAACGTACAAATCCTAGTACTACCCGTGGTTTACTACTACATGTCGTACCTGGCAGTTGTACTAAGAATCTGAAAAGGGTCAAGTCCATAAGTGATAGTACGATCCTTCCTACGACTCGTGGAATAGACTTACAAGTTGTACCATGAGTCGTGGAAAAATACAGAAAAATTATTTTAAAGGGGCATCCTCATATGATTCGTGGTACGGACCGTACCTTCATGGTACGCGTCGTACCTAAGAGGTGTGACATTGAGTTGAGATATTACGGGTCTCAGTACGAATAGTACCTCCGAGGTACGACCCATACTGTTGACCTCTTATAAACTACAGAGGAATTTTTTCTTGCTTTCTTTTTTTTGTTATATGGAATTCTAACACTTTTTCTCCATTGGTATAATGACTATGAAGGACAAAGCATCAAAGGCAACTGCATGGAGGACATTACTTGATGAGACCTACGAATCCAATCAAGCAGGAAGCTACCCTAGTAGTTCATTAGAGGAGTATAGGGTCGACACATTTGACATTTACAGGACCCAAACCACTAGGGAAAAGGCCAAAGCCCAAGCCATGGCGGCTACTACCACATCTGTCGGTGCTCCCCAATCTGAGGAAAGAGCGCAAGAGTCGGGAAGCGAATCTAATGAAGAAGAGGCTCCGAGGAGACCCAATATAGAGGTGCAAGCAGTGGTGCTGGATCAGAGGAGGAGGCACCAAATGCCGAGCAAGAGAAAAATCTGCCTTGGGAGAACCGCACTATCCATTGGAGCGTACCAGGAGCCCACCAGATATATGAACATGGCATTGCTCTCACTGTTAAAAAAAAACCTAGGCGAAGCATTCAAAAGAACCGTGGATCCTCACAAATTCATTGAACGAGGTGGAGGAGATGAAGAAGATATTTATCTTCTACAAATTCGAGTGGATGGCTAGGGCCCCAGACCAATACTCTAGAAATTGTCAGGGAGTTCTATGCCAACTATTTGGCAACCATGGAGCAGACGGCGGAAGAGAAAAAATTGAAAGATCAACCCAAGATGGAGAGTGTCCTGGTTAGAGGCCGAGAGGTCGACATATATGAGCTTAATATTGCTCGAATTTTATATGGGACTTAGTTCATACCTTTACATGCTACGCCAGAATATGAATATCGGGTGGAGGAATTAAAGCAGATCAAGCAGCTCGATTTTGATGGGAGGAGGAGGCAGATACAGTGGTTGTCCGGCGTGATAACTGAGGACAAAGAAGAGGCAGAGTGGGTCACTAGCGGAAAGCAGGTCACGAAGAATTTCGTTAATTTCATAGCAAAGGCATGCTGGATGTTAGTTCACCACCGGTTGGCATCGACAGTTAATAACAATACCCTCAGTGCGGATAAAGCAGCTTTGGTAGTCTGTATCATGTTCGGATACCCCATCAACTTTTCGAGGGTCATCACAGAGGAGATGCGAGATTAGGCTATGGGATTGAGCACTACTATCCTATTCCCGAGTCTCATCTTTAGATTATGCACGGAGGCAGGCATCAGAGTGCACAGGGGTGAGGAGCGCCTGATTGGAGGATAGCAAATCACTGACATTGGCCTGATCCGGGATAAAATAAACCTGGTAAGTCGGGCCCAACTTTCCACCATAGTTCCACTAACTCAACTAGTTGGGGGAGCACAGGTGAATGCCCCCACCTCCCAGGAGAAGGACGAGACACCGGCTACAGATTCCAGTTATTCAGATGCAGCTCCCAACACTTCTGCTGCACCATCTACAAGAAACCTGAGCCAGACACTAGCTGGGTACATCCTACTGCCCCAGGAATTTCTCTAGAATATGGCCAAGAGACTAACCATTGCCGAAAGAAAGATCCAATCAATGATGGAGAATGTTAAGCCCTAGGTTAAGGCTGAGATTGAGACAACTGCGTAGGCCCTGGATGCCAAATTAGATGGGTTTGAAAGAAGATCCAACACACGTATGGCCAAGCAAACTGAGACGGGCAGCCTCTGCGAGAAGTTGGGGGCTTTTCAAATCCAAGTGGCCAAGTTGTAATCATGGCATCCGTCAGTCATATCAGCCCCTACTCTTCCTGACCTCAATTGTTGATTTTAGATGAGGAGCTTGATTTGGCGGCCTAATAGGAGCCCACAGGAGCATGTAATAAAAAGGGAAAAAAAGGGTCTCTGAGGATGTTGGAGACAAGACCTCAAAAAATGAAGAAGAAGAGAGACAAAAGAAAACATCAGCGGGCATGAGTAGCGAGCTTGCAGTCTCATGACACACTCTTGTCAAAGCTGCAGGAACAAGCTAGAGGAGCAAGTAGCTCCACCATGGCCCATACAGAGCTTGCTAGTGGCAGGGACCCTTCGGGCGAGCCACATTTAGCCTGACCATTCTAGAGGCTGTAGAGATGGCTGAGACTACAGAGGGGGTAGCCACTCCCCTATTGATCCACCAGTGAGTGCTCTAGCCACCGCCAGTGCCACAATTGTAGCGGAGGCACCTCCTTCGCAGGATGACAAGAGCTCTTAGTGCACCGCAGGTATGTTCCCTTACCTTAGTTCTTACATTCTATTCTTCGGGGATGAAGCACGCTTTTTAAAAAGGGGAGGGGGTGTACTTTTATTTTTGGGTTATTGATTCGTCCGAGGGTTTTCTTGCCGTGTTTCTTTTCCCTCGAGCATGCTACCTAGTAGAATCAACATGTTTAGAATTTTATTTTTGTGATTTTTGTTTAATTAGAAAGTAGCTTAGGAGTACTCAGCCAATAAAATGCACCAGTTTTGATATTTTGAAAAATTGACCCTCTTTAAAAAATTTTGATGATTATTTGTGTACTTGTGATTGCATGCATGATTTCCGTGGATCTTTTTATGTCATTTAATATATTAGCATGTGTAGGTTTTATTAAGCCATGAATAAACTGGACAGGTAGAGTGAATGCAAGTCATGTTCCATGAGTAAGTGAGGTCTAATCCTAGTTCAATACCGTGTACAGATTCTAGAACTTACTCGATTGGTCTTTGCATAGCTTTTAGGATGGTTGGTTAGGAAAGGATCATAGGCCATTCTTCTTTAGCCCATTTTTATCTTAAATGAACCTACCAAAAATGATATGATTCCCTTGATCCGTCTTTTTGAGCATTAAATAGACCATTTTTCTTTAATTAACCAATTAACCGCACCCATTTTTATAATGAACCTTTTTTGGCCCTGGTCCCTCCTTGAATATTATGAACCTCAACATAGGCAAAATGCCTAAGTTGAGGGTGAATAGAGTAAGGGTGCATAAATAGTGGGAAGGCAAAGAAGGGAGAGAAAAGGAAAAAAGGTGAAAATTGAGGTTTGGTGTGACAAAACAAAAAAAATTGAAAAAGAAAATGCAAAAAGAGAATGATTCATGAAAAGTTTGAAGAAATACACCACACTCATACAAACATGATTCATGAAAAGTTTGAAGAAATACACCACACTCATACAACTTCATAAAAAGGGTAAAAAGGGAGGAAAAGTGGAAAAAAGAGTAAAAGGGTTAAAAAAATGAAGCCACATGTATGTAGTGCAAAGAAAGCGTTAGTCACTTAAAAAGATCCCATGTATATCATACCCAGCCCAAAATCCTACATTACAAGCCAAAGCAAGTCCTATAGTGATCCTAACCTGACCATCTAATAGACCGAAGTAGAGAAAATAAGGGTAAGCCTATGGTATCTGATATGCAATATTTGGAACTTCTTTGTGAGAGTGAGAGTGTCGCTTGTTCAATCCCATGTTATACATTTTACTATATCTATGAGTGGGGGACTTCATTTACTGTGAGGGTACATGGTTTGTATTTAACTCCACCAGTGGTCTATGTAAAAAGCATCGGTGATGACTTGACTACCTGTTAATAGCTAGATAACATATCTTTATCCCTGTTTATCTTATTTTATGGTTGCTTGTAGTGCATGTGGGGATTTGGTTCACGAGAAAAGGTCAAAATCTTTTTGAGTTAATAGTGAAAATTTTGTATGATGTTGGCTGTAGTATCCTAGGTTTATTTTCTAGTAAAGCGTCGTGTTTAGTTTTTATTTTTCTTTTCTTGAGGACATGCAAAAGTCTAAAGTTGAGGGTGTTGATGTGATGTGAGTTTATAACACTTTCGATGTTTAAAACTAAGAAAATAGAATGGACTTAGGTATGTTTATATGGATATGAGGCACTTTTACTTTGATTTTAGGGAAAATAAGTGTTGGAGCAAAGATGTGCAAAAGAAGACTTAAAATGCATAAATTCAGCCAAAGTACCAGTCTCGTACCTTTATTGATGAGCCGTACTAAGAACCATGATGAAAGTCAGAAGGCTAAAGTGATAAGAAGGCAACATATGACTCTAAGTACGAGCCATACCAAGATGGTACGAACTGTAACTGGAGTCGTGGAAATGTTCAGAGGAAATTGCACAAAGGCAAGACTCCTGGTACGGATGGACTCAAGAATCATGGCATCAATGTACGAACCATACCAGGAGCCATGGTGAACTTCAGAAGATTGTTCAGTACTTGCAGAACTTTAGACACTATAGACAGTATGAGTCGTAAGAACAAGGTACAAGTCGTACTACAACACTCGTGAAGAATTCTAGAAGATCTCAGGGTTCTCAGGGCCAAATCACGGAAGCATTATGTGACTCGGAGGATGAACGTACGAGTCATACCATCCTGGCTAAGTACACTTAGCCAAATCTGTAGCAACCAAGGACTTATGGCAATCAAGTATGACCCGTATAATCCTTTTACGATTCGTAGCTCCAGCCGTGACACAATCGACACCAGATATGGAAAACTGCCTGTTAGCTTAGCAAAAGTTTTCTAATGTCTGTTTAAATAGCTTTCACGTTTTATTTTAGTTAGAGAAGGAAAGTATTGAATTAGTAGACATGTGAAGAATTATTTTTGTGAATTTTTATCAAGTTTTGAGGAGCTATTCTTGGGATCAAAATCTTGATTTCCTACATTGTTCTTGAGATTGTTCTTTGATATTCCAATTGTTGCTGTAAGTATTTAATTATGTGTTTGTTTACGAATACAAATTTTAATCTTATAGCCATGAGAGGCTAAAACCTCCAAAACTAGGTATTGTGCGAACAATGGTGGATTAACAAACGAGGGTTATACAAAAGTGATTCAAAACCAATGCGAAAAGCTTGTATAATATTCTCTTCATGCTTAAATATTTGTTAACGGTGTACAACATTAGGACTTATCCGAATTCTTTACTTGCTTGAGCCTAGAGAGGAAGAGATTAGGAAAAGAGGTTACAACAAAGCCTTGGTCTTTATGATCATTGTATTAACTTGAGTTGAGGTCACAGGAGAGTTAAATTTGAAACATATTGATAATGGTTAGTTTGAAATCACTTATGAGACCTGACCCGAAGATTGAGTAAAGTAACTCAATAGGGACTTACCAATCGTTTGAATGAACCCTAGTTATCAGTTATACAAGTAAGAATTGGAATTGATCACGTGTGCAAACCCAAAATAGTTATGAACCCACGGGGAACACTTACCCTAAATTTTTGCAAATCTTGATATTAATCACAAATATAATCCTTGTTTTAATATTTCTTCTTTGAAACACCCAATTCAGAGATAACTCTCCAACAAGTTCAATTAGTCTAGATCATACCCTATTCCCTATGGGTTCAACCCCAACCTCTTAGTTGGGTCCTTTATTGAAAATAACCGCTTCATACTTTGTCAGGAAGTATGAGTTTGAGCATTATAAGTACCATGCTGATATGACTCGTACAACCCTTCCATGCCATGAATCTTCCAAGTATGCAATCCTATGATTCTCACCATGAGTCTGTCAGAATGACTCGTATGTTGTTGTTAAGACTCGTGGATTGCACTCGTACAATGGACTCTACATATGAATACCTTGTGTATCTCAAGTTACAAGTAATCAATACGGGTTGTACCAGGATTGTACGACTCATACTGTCAATCGTATGTTGCCTCTAAACTTGTGCATTTTCTCTAAAGTTTAGTAACAGGTGCTAGGTACGGCTCGTACCAAGATGGTACGGCTCATACAAAGACCTGCAACATGCCAATTTCTATACTATTTTAGTTCTTTTTCCATAATTCAACTCCCGGGCCTAATTTTCCTGTAAAAAGCTAAGAACACCTCATATCTATATAAACACACCAAAGTATAAGAATTTTTCTTATGTTTTAAGTATCAAAAGTGTCGTAAATCCGCGACACATCAATATACATTGTAATGAGAGGAAATAAGCGTGTAGACTAATTAAACACTTAAATATACCCCTTAGGAATCCTGAAACATTCTAGATTAGGTACTTAAAATATGAAAAGTTACTAAAATATGTCATGACCTGAGCATAGGCCCGGATAGAGACACGAGACAAGGATCTCCGAGAGGCTCCAAGTCGACCCATAACATGAACATCATAATAAGGATCATACTATATGCAAATACTAACATAATAAACATGCTTAAGCGGAAGTCTGTATATATATCATCTAAAAATAAAGAGTCAATAATGACAAGCTGATTACTAAACAGGTCTGAGGGATAAGAAAGACTAGAGATGCGGCTGAGACTTAACTCTCGAACTTGTATCATGAGATGATACAACATAAAGTATGCGGTCACTACTTGGAATGTACTAAGTATACAAGGTAAGTATAAATGGGCAGTTAAAATACATAAAAGTGCATAGAGTAGGACAACATCAACATGAAGTAAATATCATAGAGTAAAAATAAGGGCTCAAGGTTTTCAAACCATTCGTAATCCAATCATAATCATAGTCATAAGAGAAAACTTTATAAAATATAACTTGATCCAAAGTAACATAAACATAACCATGCATAAGTCATGAGGAACAATGGGAGGACTCGTCATAACCGACACCAATATGATAGAACTTACATGATGCCCCAACTATCTCGCTCAAGTGGGCAGAGCCATCCTAGACTTTCCAGGAAAGGGACGTAGGGTATGTGATATAACGAAAGGGGATCCATTAATATTTGGACAAAAAAATCCTACGGTGGCACGTAGTTTTGAGACATCGGCGTAGTCCTTTGAATGCCGGGCTACTCGGTGTTAGACACTGCTCCCAAAAACATGCACATTAGGGCTCGTATAGTAACCATAAAATCATTCATGAAGTTCATGGAAAAGTAAATAACAACATCATTGATCTCCATTTAAAATACATGATTAGTCGTGAACAAGGGCCCATGAATTGGCCAAGATTCATAAATCCATCAATCATGAAATCCATGCCTACTTGTAAAACATGTATAAACTTGAAATTTCATAAATCCATGATAAATACTTGAGAAAATTCAAATCATAAAGCATAAATCATAATTGGCCTAATTAAGATCAAAATCATAATGAAATCATAACTTGACTTTTCATAAAACATGCATTATTGGGCGTAATTGGATTTAAATTCAAATATATAAATTTATATTCAAAGTAGTCATAAAATCTGCCCATAGATCATAAATCATGATTTAATACATGAAAGGAATTGACCCATAGATGTATCATGGAGAATTTCACAAGAATTTGAAATAAACTTCATAGATCATGAAACTTGAATTCTAGAATTGAAATCCATGGAATTGAGAAGAATTTAGGGCATGAGAGTGAAAGGAAATCTCATTCATAGCCTCACATACCTGGGTAAATCTGATCAACATGCCCTCTTGAAAGCCCAAAGAAAATTGAAGAGAATTTGTAGAGATTCTTCAATCTTGATCTCTAAGGAAAACTATAAGTTGCCTGCATGGGAATGAGGAGGCTTAGAATAGGTTTAACACTCTTGAAACCCTACTAATTGAGCTTAAACAACATTGTATTTGACCTTAGGGCTTAGAAATGGCAAAAATGCCCTTAATTGAAAACCTGAAAATTCTGCACTGCTAGTGACAACGGGCGTGGAAACGAGTCATTCCATGACCTAATGGGTCATTACTCCCTTTGTTGTTACATCCCATTTTCCAATAACAGGTCTACTACCATGACCGGACATGACAATTTGTTACTAGTCCCAATGAATCGTCACTACCATCCATTGTCTCCACTGCCCATTTTCCAAAAGTTCTTCCAATTAGAGCATACCACGACTCATGGCTCCAACTAACGAGTTGTTCCATGACTCGTTCCTTCCTCCTTGATCATGATCACCCTCACAATGAACCTGATACAATGATTCGTTGTACTGACCAATGGGTCGTTCTGAGACACTGTTACACCTTGTAAGTTTCTATCATTTTGTCGGCCTATTCGTACGTTAGTTAAGAGTTTTAAAGTACGACGCATACGAGGAAGGGCTCGGGAAAAGGTCGAATGAGCGCGGAATCGGGTAAGCGAAGGAGAAGGCCGGAGCAAGCTGCAATAGGGGTAGCTTGTAACAGATCCCCTCCCTCTACGTTGGGTGCTGTGGCACGCCCGTAAGTTGGAGTGACACGGTCCGTGCCACGGACCCCGTGTCCACTGCCCAAGTTATATATATAAGTTCAATGTTTTTATTTATTTCATTTCCAATTAACAGACACATGTCCAACAGAGAAAGATACGTCATTTTCATATACTTTTCCTCTGTTTATGCTGCCAAACGCCACCCAAACTCAAATTAACTTCAGGTATCGAGTTATAAGCCTGAAGGGAGCATTACTATGGAGTTAGTTTCATGAAATTCGCCCGACAAATTGTAGCCCTACCGAGTAGACGTTATTAGAATTGCTCCAAACTAATTTCTATACGATCACAGGTTACAAGTAAGTGTTTCTCCCTTCTGAACTCTCGAGAAACTATAAGTTTTCAATCGTGTTTTGTTAAGTTGAAATATAGTTAATATTAGTATTAAAAGTTATCATTTTTGCCAAATTTAGTACTGAAACGAGTCTCATTCTCCCAATACACGATTACAGTTGGATAGATCAAATTGAATACGATCTGAAACTCGCTAGTTAATAAAAAATTGGCAATTTAGGTATGTTAAGGCAAATTCGTTTGGCAAGTTAGTTTCTTCAGTATTATAATTCAGTATGAATACTAGTAAGGAAGCCAGAAGTATATTTATTGTGATTAGAAGTTGTTATTAGCTGAGGCCAGTAACCTATGTGTAGTTTGGGATTGGATTTGCCCTATATAGCCTTCCGTAGCCAACCCCAGGGTTACTAGATGTGTCGACGCCTGCCAGGGGCGAGATGACGTCGCTCCGAGGAGCGGTATGCCATCCACAAGGGATGAAGATGCAGTCCAAGGTCCTCATACAGTTCATTCCATGGCTAGACTATTATATGTCGTATCTCTACCACACCCCCTATCGAGCTTGGTGCGTTGGGTGCAGATATCAGGAGTCCACCGGCTCAGACACAACTGCAGTTCAGGGGCCGAGCATGCTCAATTGTAGACCCAGGGGACTGGTAGAACTGCTATAGCCACTAGTTGACCCGTTTTTACCTTTTTAGGGGTATATAGATTAAAGTGTACTCACCAGGGCTTATGGGGCCCATGGTGAGTTATTCTATGCTAGTTGTACCTTTTGGCTTATGGGGCTAGGTAAGGTTCTTGTTTGCAGTAGTTACTGATAGATTAGATAGCAGGAAGTTCAGTTATTTAGGTAGCATTTCTATCCCTTCTTCTCAGTTACTTTCAATTTCCTTTCAGTTAATTCGGTTTTTTATAATTACTGCCTTATATATTCAGTACATATTGTACTGAAGCCCTTCCTGGGGCACTACATTACTTGCCTGCAGGTACATATAGACATGGGTCAGGACCTTCCTGGTATCCAGCCAGGACTAGCAGTGCATTCGGCTCCTTTCCTCCGGAGCTAATAAGTTAGAAGGTTTACGCACTTTTTGTTTGTACAATTTATGGGTAGGTCGGGGCCCTGTCTCGACCAGTATGTCACTCCTAGAGGCTTGCAGATAATTTTAGATTTCCTGTGGCTAGTTGTTGTTGGCCGTGTGGGGCCCATATATGTTTTAACTTGCGTGCTGGCCATTTGGGACTTTGTTTAGCTGTTAATTAGTGGCCTTGTTGGCCATAGACTAGTTTAGAACTAAATTTACTTTGCAATCACAACTAGATATCATGGTGGCCTTGTAGGCCCGCATATGATTCCCTATTATTACCTGTTTCTGGTTAGTTGTTTTACAAGTGGCTATAAAGCCTTGTCGGTCGGGGGCTGTGTTTACAGTCGAGATATAGCCCTTTGTTTTTTTTATTTTAGGATTAGTATTAGTTATGCACCACAAGTGCACAAGCTTAGTCAAGCCAGTCCAGATCCTAGTAGGGCACCAGGTGGTAGTCATGCCTCCCAAGGTGAGGCATGAAAAGCCATGAAAAACTTGGTATCATAGCAGGTTGTATCCTAGGGCTGTAATCCATGCTAAGTAGAGTCTTTCCTATGGATGTGTTGTGAACCACATACTATAGATAGGAGGCTGCAAGGCATGATAGGGTGGTTACTCTTCTTTCTCTTCCAGTCGTGCTATAGAGATGTGTTGTATAGGGTTGATTCCCTAAGCTTACCGTATTCTGCTTGTCTACAGAGAAATGTCGGATACGCGAAGGCCACGATTGGCTGGAAGTTAGACGTTGTAGTAAGAGAAGGCACTAATAGGGTGCCTCAGTTAGAGTCATCCCGACCTGAGGGCGACAAGGAGACTTCATCTCGGTCTCCCCAGTACTCTCCGCCACGCCAGGAGCCATCCAGAGTGGTAAATTTGTCGGCACCGCCTTCAGCAGTCTCTATACCGATGCCATCAGATCAGGAGGTCAAGAGTGGTGTTTTTATGATAGCCTAGATGATGGTTGCACAGTGTCAGCCAGTGGCACCTGTGGTCGCCGAGTCTTTAGGAGGACGGGGTAGTTTGAGGGTCCGAGAGTTCCTCGCACTAAGTCCCCCACAGTTCATACGGATGGATTGAGATGAGGACCCTCAGGACATTTTGGACCAGTTGCAACGGATCTTTAGGGTGATGATGCCATACCATCAGAGTTGGTTGAGTTAGCGGTATTTTAGTTGCGGGACATAGCAGTATTATGGTGCGAAAGTTGGGAAAGGTCCCGAGGTAGGGATGTTCCCTCTCTGACTTGGTCGACCTTTTCAAAGGTCTTCCTGGACCACTACTTGCCGTGAGAATTCCGACAGGCCCGGGTAGATCATTTTCTATATTTGGAGCAGGGTTCGATTAGCGTTCGGGAATATGCTATGAGATTCGACTCCCTGGCCCGATACGCACCGGCTTTTGTAGACACCATGCCTGCCATGGTGCACCAATTTATCATGGGGCTGAATCCATAATATATGGAGACTTGTATTACGGCTACTCTATGAGAGGACGTGGATATTGCTCGTGTTTAGGAATTTGCTAAGAGTATCGATGGGATTAGGTAGCAACAACAGGAGATAGAGAGGTTAAATTAGGAACAGCGCCGCAGGGTTAGACCTAGTGATATTCAGGTAGAGTTTCAGGGCGGACCTAGGCCGCGACTATCAGGCAAACCATCTAGACCTCCACCTCCACAATAGCAGCAGGGTAGTAGACCAGGCCGTCGGGGGCAGACAGAACACGGTGAGAGTTCATGACCATGAGGCTCACAGCAGCAAAGGGCGTCAGAGCAGAGTAGATTTACCATGCCACCTTTCCCTATCTTTAGTAGCCGTCATCCTTGGGCATGTAGGCATGGATCTTCTGCGTGTTACATCTATGGGAAGGAGGGTCACTTAATGAGGGACTGTCCAGCTAGGGGTCAGAGTGATCGGGACCAACAAGACAGATCTTCAGTAGGGTCACATGCCCCAGCATCCCCAATAGGGAATAGGGCCTCAGCTCCAGCTGGCAGAGGCCGAGGTAGATCAGGGGCATCTAGCTCAGGCATTGGTCCAGATTGCACCTATGCTTTACCAGCGTGATAGGAGTCAGAGTCATCGCCGGATGTTGTGACAGGTACGCTGGACATCTGCTTTCATTCCGTGTATGTCTTGATAGACCCAGGATCCACTTTGTCTTATGTTACACTATTAGTGTCCCAAAAATTCAGTATCATGCCAAAATTGCTTCAACGACCTTTTTTAGTGTCCACACCCGTTGGTGATTCTATTATAGCCAAGAGGGTCTACAAGGGGTGCACGATAGAGGTTGCTGGTCGCCAAACTTTAGCAGATTTGGTGGAATTAGAAATGATTGACTTTTATGCAATTGTGAGTACTGATTGTCTAGCACCATGTTATGTCAATGTAGAATGTTGGACCAAAACTGTCCGATTCCACTTTCCAAAGGAGGTAGTACGGGAGTGGAAAGGTAATGCAACCACGCCAAAAGGTAGGTTTATTTCCTATCTTTGGGTGAGGAAGTTAATAACAAAGGGTTGAATTTATGATATTGTCAGGGTTCAGGATGTTCAAGAAGAATCTCTAACTCTCCATTCCATTCCAATAGTCAATGAACTTCCCGGTATTCTCCCAAAACGGGAGATCAATTTTGCAATTGACTTATTACTAAGTACTCAGCATATATCAATCCCTTCGTACCGAATGGCTCCTGCTGAGCTCAAAGAATTGAAGGAATAGTTGAAAGATCTATTTTATAAGGGCTTCATCAAGATGAGTACTTCACCGTGGGGTGCGCCAGTTCTATTTGTATGAAAGAAGGATAGCTCCCTCCGCATGTGTATAGACTATCGACAACTAAATAAAGTCACCATCAAGAACAAATACCCACTTCCCAAAATAAATGATTTGTTTGAACAACAATAGGGGGCGAAGTATTTATCAAAAATTGATTTAAGATCTGGGTACCATCAGGTTGGGGTTCGAGAGAGAGACATTCCAAAAACTGCTTTTAGGACCAGGTATGACCACTTTGAATTTTTAGTCATGTCTTTTGGACCGACAAATGCTCCTGCAGTGTTCATGGACCTGATGAAAAACATCTTCAGGCCATATCTATACTTGTTTGTGATAGTGTTTATTGATGACATTCTGGTATAGTCCCATTCGAAAGCAGAGCATCGAGGTCATCTACGAACAGTGCTCCAGATTCTCAAGGACTGTCAGTTGTATGTGAAATTTTCTAAATGCAAGTTTTGGATAAATTCGGTAGCCTTTTTGGGCCACATTATGTCAGAAGCTGGTATTCAAGTAGATTCATAGAAGATTGAAGCAGTAAAGACATGACCTAGGCCCACAATTCTGACTGAGGTATGCAGTTTCTTGGGGTTCACCGGGTATTACAGAAGATTTCTAGAGGGGTTTTCTACCTTGTTAGCGCCTTTGACTAAGTTACTCAAAAAGCAGCCAAATTTCACTAGACTCAAGCATGTGAATAGAGTTTCCATGAATTTAAAAACAGATTGACATTAGCACCAGTACTAGGTTTGCCAGAAGGATCAGAGGGTTATGCAGTGTACTATGATGCTTCGGGCGTCGAGTTAGGGTGTGTTCTGATGCAACATGGTAAGGTAATTTTTTATGCTTCAAGGCAGCTGAGGAAGCATGAACGGAATGACCCCACCCAAGATTTGGAATTAGCCGCAGTAGTTCACGCCTTAAAGACCTGGAGGCACTACTTGTATGGGGTGCACGTGGACATTTTTACGGATCAGAAGAGCATCCAGTACATCTTTACGCAAAAAGAGTTGAATCTGCGACATCACTGGTTAGAACTATTGAAGGACTATGATGTGAATATTTTATATCACCTAGGAAAGGCCAACGTTGTAGCAGATGCGCTTAGCCGCAAATCCATGGGAAGCTTGGCGTACTTAAAGCCCAAACAGCGAGTGCTGGCCTGAGAATTGCACCAGTTAGCCAATTTAGCTGTCCGAATAGTAGACTCAGGAGATAGTGGGGCAGTGATCCAGAATACAGCAGTATCATCCCTAGTTGTAAGAGTAAAAGAACGGCAGTATGAAAACCCTAATCCGGTACAACTCAGAGATAAAGTTCAGCGAGGGGAAGTATCAGCTTTCGAGGTAACCAAAGACGAGGTTGAGATGTAGAGGTCGCCTCTGTGTTCTAGATGTAGCAGAACTTCACCAGCAAATCATGGCAGAGGTACATTATTCCCGTTATCCTCTTCACCCAGGTTCAACGAAGATGTATCATGACATAAAAGAGATTTACTGGTGGCTGGGAATGAAAAAGTGTGTTGCAGAATATGTAGCACAATGCCCTAATTGCCAGCAAGTAAAGGCTGAACATCAAAAGCCCAGAGGATTGACACAGGAGATAGCAGTTCCTGTGTGGAAATGGGAAGCAATCAATATGGATTTTGTAACCGGATTACCCCTTACCAAACGCAGATTTGATTCCATCTGGGTGATTGTTGATAGGTTGATGAAGTTAGCTCCTTTTCTGCCAGTCAAGGATACCTTCTTAGCTGAGGACTATGCTGAATTGTATATTATAGAGATAGTTCGATTGCATGGTGTTCCAATATCGATCATTTCTGACAGAGGAGCACAGTTCATAGCTAAATTCTTGCAGTCCTTTTAGAAGGGCATGGGGACATAGGTTAACCTGAGTACAGTCTTCCATCCTCAAACAGACGGGCAGACAGAATGTACAATTCAAACACTTGAGAACATTTTAGAGCGTGTGTGTTAGACTTTGGAGGCAGCTGGGATGAACATTTACCCCTTATTGAATTTTCTTACAACAATAGTTGTCATTCAGCAATCCAGATGGCACCATATGAGGCCTTATATAGGTGGAAATTCAGGTCCCCAGCTGGTTGGTTCGAGGTTGGAGAATTAGAGTTAATTGGACCAGATATAATCCACCAGTCAGAAGAGAAAGTGAAGCTTATCAGAGAACGACTGTTGATAGCTCAGAGTCGCAAGAAATCTTATGCCGACATACGACGTAGAAACCTGGAATTCAATGTAGGCGATTGGGTACTTTTGAAAGTCTCACCGATGAAGGGGTGATGAGATTTGGTAAAAAGGGCAAGCTTAGCCCAAGATTTATTGGGCCATATGGAATCCTCTGGATAATAGGTCAACTGGCATATGAGCTAGATTTTCCTTTAGAGTTGGAATCGGTTCACCCAGTATTTCATGTGTCGATGTTACGAAAGTGCATAGGAGATCCATCCCGAATTATTCCTGTTGAGGATGTTTAGATTACTGAGGAGTTTGCTTATGAATATGTTCCAATAGCCATATTAGATCGAGAGGTTCGTAGGTTGAGAACTAAAGATGTTGCCTCTATTAAGGTATTGTGGAGAAACAGGAATAGAGAAGAGATGAACTGGGAAGCTGAAGATGATATGAGATCCAAATATCCTCATTTGTTCTAGGCTTAGTCAAAACTATGTAGTTTAGGTAAATTATTGATTCAATTGTTGTTTGTGATTTGCGTTACATATATTGCTCAGTTGACTACAATCTTATTATTAAATAGTTGTTATAGTATGATGTGAAGTGCCTATGTTGGACTCTTCTGTATTTTAGGGTTTTTAGATAATCCATATTACGGAGGAGACTCTGCCAGAATTTTCCATAATAATAGTTGAAAGAGTTAAGCTCTTGTAAGTGACATTCGAGGATGAATGTTCCTAAGGAGGGGAGGATGGTACACCCCGTAAGTTTCTATCATTTAGTTAGACTATTCGTACGTTAGTCAAGAGTTTTGGAGTACGACGTGAGTGAGGAAGGGCTCAGGAAAAGGTCGAACGAGCGCGGAATTGGGAAAGCGAGGTAGAAGGCCGGAGCAGGCTGCAACAGGGGCAGCGTGTCACGGACCCCCTCCCTCCGCGTTGGGCACCGTGGCACACCCGTAAATTGGAGCGACAAGGTCCGTTCTACGGACCCCGTGTCCACCGCCCAAGTTATATATATAAGTTCAATATTTTCATTTGTTTCATTTCCAATTAAGAGATCCGCTTCCAGAAGAGAAATGTCATTTTCATATAATTTTCCTCCGTTTACGCTGCCAAACGCCGCCCAAACTCAAATTAACTTCAGGTATCGAGTTATAAGCCTGCAGGGAGCGTTACTACGAAGTTAGTTTCTCGAAATTTTCCTGACAAAATGTAGCCCCGCCAAGTAGACGTTGTCAGAATTGCTCCGAACTAATTTCTATACAATCAAAGGCTGCAAGTAAGTATTTCTCCCTTCTGAACTCCCGAGAAACTATAAGTTTTCAACCGTGTTTTGTTAAGTTGAAATATAGTTAATATTAGTATTAAAAGTTATCGTTTTTGCTGAATTTAGTAATGAAACTAGTCTTATTCTCCCAATAACACGATTATAGTTGGATAGAGAAAATTGAATACAATCTAAAACTCGCCAATTAATCAGAAATTGGAAATCCAGGTATGTTAAGGCAAATTCGTTCGGCAAGTTAGCTCTTCAGTATTATAATTCAGTTTGAATCCCAGTAAGGAAGCCAGAAGTATATTTATTGTGATTAGCAATTGTTATTAGCTAAGGCCAGTATCCTATGTGTAGTTTGGGATTTACTTTGCCCTGTATAGCCTTCCGTAGCCAACCCCAGGGTTACTAGCTGTGTCGTCGCCCGCCAGAGGCGAGATGACATTGCTCCAAGGAGCGGTATGCCATCCTCAAGGGACGAAGATGGGGTCTAAAGTCCTCATACAGTCCATTCCATGGCTGGACTATTATATACCGTATCGGAACCACACCCTCTATCGGCCTAGTGCCCTGGGTGCAGATATCAGGAGTCCACTAGGCTTAGACAAAACTACAATTCAGGGGCCAAGAGGGCTCAGTTGTAGACTAAGGGGACTAGTAGGACGACTATAGCCACTAGTTGACCTGTTTTGACCTTGTTAGGGGTATATAGATATATGTGTACTCACCAGGGCTTATGGGGCCCTGGGTGTGTTATTCTGCTCGTTGTACCTTCCGGATTATAGGGGCCTTGTAAGGTTCTTGTTTGCAGTAGTTACTGATAGATTAGATAGTAGGAAGTTCTGTTATTCAGGTAGTATTTCTATCCCTTCTTCTCAGTTACTTTCAATTTCCTTTCAGTTCATTCAGTTATTTACAGTTACTACCTTACATATTCAGTACATATTGTACTGACACCCTTCCTGGGGCGCTACATTACTTGCTTGCAGGTACGGATAGATACGGGTCCGAACCTTCCTAGTATCCAGCCAGGACTAGCAGTGCAGTCGTCTCCTTTCCTCCGACGCTAATGAGTTAGAAGGTTTACTCACTTTTTGTTTGTATAGTTTATGGGTAGGTCGGGGCCCTATCTCGACTAGTATATCACTCCTAGAGTCTTGGAGATCATTTAAGATTTCCTGTGGGCAGTTGTTGCTGGCCGTGTGGGGCCCACATATGTTTTTACTTGCATTCTAGCCGTGTGGGGCCTTGTTTAGCTGTTAGTTAGCGGCCTTGTCGGCCATATACTAGTTTAGCACTGAATTTACTTTGTAGTCATAACTAGATATCATGGTGGCCTTGTCGGCCCGCATAGGATTCCCTATTATTACTTGTTTCTGGTTAGCTGTTTTCTTTTACAAGTGGCTATAAGGCCTTGTCGGCGGGAGGCTGTGTTTACAGTCTAGATATAGCCCATTGTTTTTTTGATTTAAGGATTAGTATTAGTTATTGACCAGAGGTGCGCAAGCTCAGTCAGGCCAGTTTAGATCCTAGTAGGGCACCATGAGCCAGTCATGCCTCCCAAGGTGAGGCGTGACAGACTCATTACTTCCAAGTCCATTTCTGCAGATTCTCACCACGAGCACCTCCAACGAGTCGTTAGACCCACCAATGAACCATATAATGACTCATTCTGAGAGGAAATCTCTTATTTTCTGCTACTTCTCATTTCAAATCCCAGGTCTAGTCTTAAGCACTTCCGGGGTATTACAAAATATCCTTAGGAACTCGCTTGGAATTTTTTCCTGTCCAGCAATGACGAGTCTTCGTACCACTCATGGTGACTGACC
Organism: Datura stramonium; assembly: GCA_018107945.1. NCBI lineage: Eukaryota > Viridiplantae > Streptophyta > Magnoliopsida > Solanales > Solanaceae > Datura > Datura stramonium. The sequence goes on along the minus strand of JACEIK010000115.1, from coordinate 502,798 downwards.
AAGACTCGTGGTGACCTCTTGTGGTCATTGGATTCAAGTTTGTTAGTCTCTGATCTCCTCACCACGGCTCCATGCATGACCAATCAAGTGATACCATAAGTCGTACAGTGACTCATAGTCACTGACAATGCCTTGGACCATCTTTGAATTTCACACCACGATTAGTCCTAATGGGTTATTACAAGATGTGATGAGTCATCACACACCTCATTAGATTAGGGACTAGAAAACTTTATTGCTCACCATGGGTTATGTCATGATCCATCGTTACTAACCACGAGTTATGTTGTGACTCATCCCGTGACATTTTCCCCCTTTTCAGTTGGTTTCTAGTTCAAGTCTAGGGTCAAATATTAGGGACTTTTAGGGCTCATTAATTTATCTCCCCTTGGGTTAATTCAACCTCGAATGAAGACTAAACTGGACTGATAGGTGAGCTAAGTAAGAATAACTAAACTGAACCTAACTATATCCACTGAATAAGAAACCATACTAAGGACTTAAAAAATAACTAATGGGATATAAAACTAGTCAGAGCACTACAAGAGGGGACTGTTTCCTTAAGATTATCCTTAACTAGGAGGGAATAGATAAGGATACTTGGCCATCATATTTGCATCAGCTTCCCAAGTAGCTCCATCAACTAGCTGATTCCTCCATAACACTTTCATCAAAGAGACTTTTTGTTCCTCAACTTATGAACTTGACAATCTAGAATCTAAACTAGAACATCTTCATATGGTAGGCTGTACTTAACTCCCATAATCTCTGTAGGGACAATGAGTGAGGGGTCTCCAATATACTTCTTAAGAATAGAGATATGGAGAATAGGATGGACTAATGCTAGTACTATTGGCAGTTCCAACTCATAAGTTATCTTGCCATCTCTCTTTGAAATTCGATATGGACCAATATAGCGGGGAAGGAGCTTACCTTTCTTTCCAAATCTCATGAAACCCTTCATGGGTTAAACCTTCAAGTAAACCCAATCCTCTACCTTAAATTCAAAGTCTCTATGCCTCACATCTGTATAAGACTTATGATGACTCTGACAGTGTTTAACCTCTCCTGAATGATCTTAACCTTTTCCATGGCTTGTTGCACTAAGTCTGTTCCTATCAATTCTTCTTCAACAACTTTAATCTAACCAATAAGAGATATACACCTCCACCTATAAAAAGCTTCATAGAGATCCATCTGAATACTAGAGTGATAACTATTGCTATATGCAAACTCAATGAGAGAAAAATGGTCATCCCAATTTCCTTTAAAGTCAATAATACATGATCTCAATATATCCTCCAATGTTTGAATAGTACTCTCTACCTAACTATCTGTTTGCAAATGAAAAGTTGTTCTAAGGTTCACCTTCAAACACAAACCTTTCTGAAATGACATCAAAAACTTTAAAGTAAACTGTGTGTCCCTATCTGATATATGGATAATGGAACACCATAAATTCTGACTATCTCTCAAGTATACAATCTAGCATAGTCCCAGGTTGAATCCATAGTCTTAATCAATAAGAAATGGGTTGATTTGGTCATTCAATCAAAAATCATCCAAATAGAGTCATGTTTCCTATGTGGCTTCGATAGACTGGTAATAAAGTCCATATTAATCATCTCACACATCCATTCGATGATTGCTATATTCTGAGCTACACTACAGGTGCTCAATTATAACCTGTTGACAATTCGGGCATCTAGCTACAAAGTCTGTAATGTCTATTTTTATACCATTCCACCAATAGAATTCCCTTAAGTCATGATACATATAAGTGGAACTCGGGTGAATAGAATATGTAGTTTTGTGTTCTTCTTCCATGATCCTCTCTTTTAGACCATCTACATTCAGGAAATATAGCCTTCCTTAATAACTCAGGACACCATTTCCCGCTTATGCGAAAACCAACACCTTCTGCTTCTGGAAATCTTCCTTTAACTGAAGCAAGAGGAGATCTCTATCATGCTTTTCCTGATCTTCTACCATTAAATATGATCCGACCCCATTTTGAACAAGCACACTACCTTCTTCAAAGTCTAAAATGCATACTCCCAAGCATGGGAGTCTATGCACACCCTTAGCTAGCTATCTCTCTTCTCTTCCTCAACATGAGTTGTACTTTCTATAGATAGCCTGTTAAGAGCATCAACAACTACATTAGCTTTACCTGGGTGGTTGAGAATACTTAAGCCACCTTCTCTGTTTGAGATTCAATACCTTTTGGATGATACATACTGCAGGCTCTTGTGGTCTGTGAACACATCAATATGTGCACTACAAAGGTAATGGAGACAGATCTTCAATGCGAATACTACCGCTGCCAACTCAAGGTCATGAGTTGGATAACTCTTCTCACGGACTTTAAGTTGTCTAGAGGCATAAGTTATAACCTTACCATTTTGCAGTAATACACAACCAGTTCCTACTCTAAATGCATCGTAATATACAATAGATCTATCTATACCCTCTAGTAGGGTCAATCCTAGAGCAGTAGCTAAATGAGTCTTCAATTCCTGAAAGCTTTTCTTACAAGCTTTAGACCATTGAAATTTGACCATCTTCTATGTAAACTTAGTCAATGGAGTAGGAATAGTTGATAATTCTTCTACATACCTACTGTAGTAATCAGCTAAATCGAAGAAACTCGTGATGTCTATTGGGATTGTGGGTCTGGGCCAACTCTTTACTGCCTCAATATGCTGAGAGTCAACCTTAATACCCTCGATGGAGTGAATATGGCCTAGAAAATCCACTAACTTCAACCAAAATTCACACTTAGAGAACTTGGCGAATAACTCGTCCTTAAGTGTCTACAGGGCTATCTAAGGTTAGTAGCATGCTCCTCCTCGCTCTTGGAGTAAACCAAGATGTCATCAATGAACACAATAACAAACATATCAAAATATGTCTTAAACACTTTGTTCACGAGGTCCATAACTACTGCAGGAGCATTAGTCAAACCAAAGGACATAACAACAAACTCAAAATGATCATAGCGTTCCCTAAAAGCTGCCTTATTAATAACACACTCCCTAAACCTTAACTGATAATACCTTGATATAAGGTATATCTTCAAGAAACATTTGGAACACTGAAGAACGTCAAATAAGTCGTTGATTCTAGGAATGGGGTACCTATTCTTTATATTAACTTTGTTCAACTATAGGTAATCAATACATATTTTAAGAGTACCATCCTTCTTACACACGAAGAGGACTAGAGCACCCTAAGGTGAAGTACTGGGGTGGATGAAACCTTATCTAGAAGATCTTTTAACTGCTTTTTTAACTCTTCTATCTCAGCTAGAGAAATTCTGTATAGCGGAATAGAGATAGGTTGAGTATTAGGAAGAATATCGATTCCGAAATGTAGTTCCCTATTTGGGTGGGTCTAGGGAAGATCATCAGAAAAGACCTCTAGAAACTCATTTACAATTGGTACTGACTGAAAGGACGTTGTCTCAGCATTAGAGTCTGTAACTCTTCCTAATTGATAGACATACACTTTAGATATTAAATTTTTGGCCTTGACATATGAAATGAAACGACCCTTTGGCACTACGATACTACCTACCCAAACTAAGACTAGCTCATCATGAATAGAAGCTCTACTACTTGAACCCTACAATTAACTGTGGCATAACAGAAATACAACTAATCCATGTCTAGAATGACATCAAAATCCACCATGTCTAATTTTACTAGATGATTTGTGGTATCTTTATGGTGGATTGAAACTGCACAATCTCTTAATATTACCTTAAGTAAGACTAACTCACCGATCAGAGTAAAAACATTAAAAGGCTTTAAGAGTTGTTCTAGGGAGATCCCAAACATAATTGCGAAGAAAAAGTCACAAAATATAGATTAGTACCTAGATAAAGTAAAGTATACACATCAATGGAGAAAACTTTCAACATAGAAGTGAAAATATCTGGAGAGTTCTCTTAATTAAGGCGAGTAGACATAACATGCAGATGGTTCTGACCTCTGCCTGTCCCTTGAAGTGGTACCTTTTTGGGTAACTCTGCTTGCTGGGGGAGTAGTTTGAGCTTTGCTACCCCCAATACCTTTTCGGGATGAGCAATCTCTCAAATAATAGCCTGTTGGTCACATTCATTACATCCATCTCTACCTGAAAGATATTCACCCAAGTGGGCCCTGCAACACTTGCTATATAGTATGTGTCAAGGGGTTCTCTTGACTGCATTACTCTGTGTCTGAGACCTCTAATCACTCCTATTACCTTGGGCTGGTGTGTTACCGGCTAATTTTGTAGGTCCAGAGGACCGCTTTCTGAAGAAGGCTCTATTTTCATTTACATTCCTTTATTGGATGGTCTCATTACCTAATAATTTAGACCTCTTGTTCTGGTGCTCCTCTCTATCCTTCTATTTATCTTCCTCTAGCTGCTTGGCATATATCATGAGTCTAGAAATATTCATATCACTAATCAATAGAGAGCCCTTGCACTCTTTCTTCACGTGCTTGCCCAACCCATGCACGAACTTTCTCATTTTGCCCCTCATATTTGATACCATCTTCAGAGCATATCTAGATAACTAGATAAACTTAAGACTATACTCTTTCATGCTCATAGTGCCCTACCTCAAGTTCACAAACTCTTCTACCTTTGTCACTCTCAGCTCATGAGGGAAGAAGTGGTTCAAAGAAGCCTCATTAAAACTATCCCAAGTGGTCGGAGCTTCATTCCCACCTTGTCCTTTGTCTCACAGGTCATACCATATATTAGCCATATCATTGAGCTAAGCAAACGAAAATTCAACTCCTTCTGTCCCTGTGGCATGCATTGCTTTCAGAATCTTCCAGATCTTATGAATAAAGTTCTAAGGGTCCTCATCAACCTTAGACCCTATGAATACTGGTGGATTCATTCTCAAGAGCTCTCTAGTCCTTAACGCTCCTGAATCATGAGAACTAAGTCTAGCTGACGTTTCATTCTGACAATCTGACTGAGCAGCCACCAACTAAGTGACCATCTGTATAGCCTCTCTAAACTCTACTTCTAAATTGCCTATGCTAGGAGGCTGAGGAACTAGTGTCTTGGGAATCCTTCCACTAGTAGTGGGTCCATCTTGGGCTCCAATACTAGATCATGAACTAGAGTGTTGGGACTGTTCCGGGTCTGCATCCTAGTCTGTGGGGCATGTTAGCTGTGTTCCTCTGTCTAATAAATGCATTTACAAGGCAGGATCTAAAACACGCAAATACAAGAGTAAGGAGGAAGTATTTATAGAGTTAAACTCCATCACACGATCTCGAGTATGAGAAAAGGAAAGTATTTCCTAATGCCCTGTAGTCGCCCCTTTATAGATATGGAGCACTTCACAACTATAAGAATAACGCTACTAGATGAGGCTTCATAGACACCCTAGGACTCTTTGAACCTAATGCTCTGATACCAAGTTAATCATACCCTGAGTCAAGTCTGTGGATATGGCCGGCACTCAGACCACCTAGTAATCCAAGCGAACCCTTGGTCTGTTTTACTATTAGAAGAGAATATAATAAAGTGATGCAGAAACTAAAACTAAATGAGCTCAATATAGTAGAAAATATGTATTAACTGTAACTAAAAAGAATGTTATAAAGTAACATTATTGAATCAACTCTAACTCTATCTATGAAGCCTCTATAACTAAAGAATAGGTGTTGGATAAATCTCCCATGGCTACCTCAAGCTCTACTAAAATAAAATGACCCAAAAATACTAGGACTCTCCGAATACAGGAGGCCTATCAACTGTTGAATGAATGGTAGATCCTAACGAAGCGCATGCTGCTGATCTTGTCTACTTGAATCTACATCATAATATGATGCATTGCTAAAGGGTGTTAGTACATGGAATGTATGGTATGCAATAAGGTCGAATGAAACAACAGTTAAGTAAGAGTATCTGAACTGAAAGAAAAAAATGACTAAAATAATATGACTAAAACTGAAGCTCCGAATGATGCATAGAACACAAGTATAAAAGATGTGTAAAATAGTTATGCAACAAAACTGTGCATCAAAACAATTTCTAAAACTACATGTGTAAATGTAAAGCTTTAACTTGGTAGGTTTCTCATAACCAACACAACCATGAATGAGCACATGATGCCCAACTATCTTGTTCAAGTTAGCAAAGCTACTTAAAGCAATTCCAGGGCAGAGAACAATCTAAACTGTGGATCCGTAACTGAATTACTTACTAGGGACTTATCGGCTTGATCCAAACCTACACAGCCTACGTAGTTCTAGGGCTTATGAGTTATCTGAACTCTTCACCCAAAACAGTGCTAAATAATCCTCCTAAAACTATATATGCTCATATAAATATGTATAACTGAGGCGACTGAAAAGATCTTTTGTAAAGAACTTTAACTATAAATATAATAGATGTTTAAAACTCTTGTTGAGCCTTGACTCAAAGTCATACTTTCTTTCTCAAAATTTCTTTATGCAACTTTCTTAAAAATTTGTTCACTTCATGAAAACAATGCAATAATCTTAAATAACAATGCTTACAAAATCTTGACTTTTATGCAATTGGGTTCATGAGATAAGAGACATGATCCAATAATCAACAACTCAAGAATTCAAGAGATAATCATCAATAAACATCAAGAGAATGATAATCAATAAAAAAGGGATACAATAGATACAATTCAATATGAATATCTCAAGAATAAACAATTTCATAAATAGGGAAGAAGACCATTCATGAACCGAGTTAAAATCCTACCTTTAATCTTCATGAATTCATAACTAGATTTAGAGTATGAGTAAGAATATAATTTCTCACTTAGGTTATCCTTGTATACCCGGAATGAAGAACTTAGACTCAAGCTTGAAGAAGGCTAAGTTAAGGATGATGAATCCCCTAGTTTGTTTGATGAACTTTAGAGCTTAATGATCTTGAATTTATGTTGTAATCATAGGGAATAAGAGTTTGGACTAATTAAAATCTTAAATATACCCCTTAGGAATCCTAAAATATTCTAGATTAGGTACTTAAAATATGAAAAGTTTCTAAAATACCCTTTGGAACTTGCCTGAAATTTCTGCCCGTCCAGGGATGACGAGTCATCATACCACTCGTGGTGACTGATCACGGCTCATGGTGACCACTCGTGGTCACTGGAGCCATGTTTTTCAGTCTCTAATCTCCTCATCCCGGATCCATGTCATGACCCATCAAGTGATACCACGACTTGTACAGTGACTCGTAGTCACTCACAGTGCCTTGGACCTTCTCTAAATCTCACCCCATGATTAGTCCTAATGGGTCATTACATGATGTAACGAGTCATCCCCTAACTCATTAGCTTAGGGACTGGGAAACTTGATTACTCACCATGATTCATGTCACGATCTGTGGTTACTCACCACGAGATGTAGTTTGACTCTTCCTGTGAAATTTTTCCTTTTTCTACTAGTTTCTACTTTAAGTCTAGGTTCAAATCTTAGTATCTTTGGGGGTTCATTACACTTATATTCTGATAGCCTGTAAGTTCGTGAGACTATATGACATGGCTAAATTATTGTGTTTTATTGTTACATCATATTGTATTGATCATTGCATATTCTGGTTAGTTGTATATTTGATATTTGAGATTATTTGTGGCCTAGGGTTTTGTCATTGTTGCAAGGCCCAGAGTAGGGGCAGGTAATGTGGTCTAATTGACTTTGTATTTGTGGAGATGGTGGTTAACCTTGTTGGTATTCCTTTGATTTCATTTATGTTAAATTTTTCTATCCTTTCTATTGCCTTATATACTTAATACATTCTCCAGACTAACACCTCGAACGTGAGGGGCATTGTATACATGCCTATAGGTGTTGATCTGAACGTAGCTCATGAACCTCATAGTTGAGTAGAGTTCCTTATTTTTAGTAAGCTCTAGTCGTCCAAAGTTATCTGTTGCTTTTGTTTTTGTGTAAACATGTCTTTGTTGGGTAGATCAGGGGCTCTGTTCCACTTTTGGAAGCTTATAGTCTTATGTTGTGAGTTGTAGTGTTGGTATAGATCTTGTCAGCCCTATTATATAGGTGTAGTTCAAACATTAGCCTTGTTGGCCTATTGTGTATATATTTAAATTGTGGGCCAGCTTCCAATTTTGAGTTGTATATATTCGATTTGTTAGCTATTTTCATTTATAATTATATTTGAATGATGTTGTGGGGCCCCGCTGACTGAAGCTTAATTTATTAGTGGTGTTGTTTGTAAGATACAAGGTTCGCTCGAGCAAATGAGACATTGGGTGCCAATCGTGCCTCCTTGGATAATAATTATTATCTAATTGTTCATTGATTGTTAATGCATAGAATCTTTGTTAAGTTTTCTGTTGAAATTGCTAGGAGTAACCCTACCTATAAATGCAAGAGAAAGTAGTATGATGGTTTCTTCCACAAATTTTACATGGAGTTTGAGAGCTTTTTGGATTAGTTTAGAAACCAAATTGCCTCTGAAGTCTTCCATTAATATGGTGTACATTTTGAACCTGCTCCTATATTGACCTCTTTCTTGTATTTCTTGGACTTGAAAAACCATGGCTTGATGATCATCATCTTTCTCACTATCTTCTTCACTCGTATCGTATCCTCTTGGTGAATTAATAAACTAAGTAAAGGTTTGATAGGAAGTCTTGCCCTTCATAACAGTCCTTAAAGTTTTGTATTTGTTTGTAAGACTTTTGGCATCTTCATCTAATAGTTTGTGTATAGCAATGAGACTATCACAAATTTCCTTAAAGCTTTTTATGTATTCATCTATAGATTTTCACCCTTTCTCGATACTCTGAAGTTATTGCTTCATTTGAAATTTCTTATCCTATCAAGCATGTACGTAACTGTCCTCAAGACTATCGGAAATTTGTTTGGCCGAAGTACAATCAATACTAAGTTACATTTACTCTTCAGTCATGATTTTAATTAGACAATGTCTTACCAAACTTTTTCTTTCTATTTATAAAGTTGGAGTTTTTGTTTTCTTTATCCTTTTCATTTACTACAACTTTAGATGGCGATGCCTTCACAATAATATCACAAATCTTTAGGGTCTGTATTAAACGGCTTTTGTAGGTTCTCCAAACAAGATAGTTTTAGGATTTCAATTTTATAGAACAAATAACTATAAATTGATGGAGAGGTCCTAGTGAAAATGAAAGAGTGGAGAAATATGAACTATCCATTGAAAATATGAAAAAGGATTTCAGATACATAATAACATAGATTTGAACCAAAGTACGATATAATTAAAAAGATTATATACTAATATTAAATTTAAAAATGTAACTCTTTATAATTTCTCTTCTGTCTTTTTTATATTTGACAATGAATTTATTATATAATCATGCCTTCTATTATCTTCCTTAAAATATAACTAATAATAAATTATTTCAATGTTTAAATGCTAATAATCTGCTATTTAGAATCTAAACTTACACATTTTCTTTATTATTCTTTACATCTGAAACATAACATAAAAAATTGTTATACCAAGTGACTTGATCCTAACATTACAAATGCAAATAAACAAATAAAGGATAGATATAGAATAAGAAGTTATGCAAAATAGGATAATTTATATTGAAGAGAACAAATATTAAAAATAAGAAAGGTTAAACTAGCAATTGAAACATATATTGAATTACTAGAATAATCCAATGGAGAAGAGAGTTGAACTCATAGATGACAATTAGTGGTGGTTAAGTAAATGGATTAGATTGAATTTAAGCGAATAAAAATATATAAAGTTAAAATGGTTGAATTGCAATTTACTTATATGAATATGGTAAAAAATGAATTGGGTAAGATATGAATTTGATAAGGTAGTTCTAACCTAGCAAAAAAACTTTAAACAAATCACCTTTAATGATAAAAAAATTACTTTAATGGTATGTTTGGTATGAAATAAGTATTTTTGAATTTTCTCATTATGATTGACTTAATTCTTTTGAAAAATAATTTTCAAATGTACTTGATTTACTTCAATTTAAAGTAAATTACTTTCTCACATAAAGTAAGAACAACATTTTTCAAATTTCTCTTTAAATCTCACAACCTGTTATGACCTGAGCTGAGATTCCGGATCCAGACATGGGACCTAGAACCACAAATGGCTCCAAGATAACCCATAGTACATATACAGTATGACTTAAGAGAGTAAATAAATGAAAATTAAAGCATAAATATGACATAAGCGGAATTCTACATCTCATAAAGGCAAAAGCGTAAACACAACTCAGCGACGCTGAACTTGTCTATACAGGATAGTTTGAAATGCCTCTACTACTATGATGAATTGATGGGACAACACCTCCAACTAACTCACTAGGTCTGAAACTGAAAGACATGGTAAAAACATAAAATTGATAAGGTCCCCGGAGAATGAGGACTCACCTAAGCGGGATGGAGCTGAACTGAACGAGTGCGAGCTAGTGACGATACTAGGAGGGATCACCCAAACCTATATCATGAGAGGATATATCATAGAATATGAGGTTAGTAGTTTGAATATATTGAGTATGGAAGCTAAGTAAAACATGCTAGTAAAACAGTAGTTTGGAATCATGAATATAAATCAAGATAGATCATGAGAGTAAGGACTGCATGCTAAAAGCCATAAATTTGACGAAAGCATATTCATAAGCTATTCATTGTAATCTGAACATAATGACCCAAAGTTTAGTATATAAAAATCATATAACTTGTCATGCTTAAAATCGTAAACGAAAGCTCATAAACTGATCAATGGGTCAAATGTGCTATAAAACATAATGTCATGAGTCCTGAACAAGAGTAACTGAAATCATGAGGAATAATGGGAGATTCATCATAAAGGACAACAATCATGTATGAGCACAGATCATCCCATGTCTTGCCCAGGTGGAGTAGAGCCATCATAAGCTTTGTCAAGGAAAAGGACGAATGAGTTATGATGTCATGGATGTGCCTAGCGGCGGGGGAAGCACTCTCTTGAGAGGTCCAAATATATCATACGTTGGCACGTAGTGTAGAGACCTGGGTCCTCAAAATCCCTGGCATACTCAGTACGTGACACTACTCTCAAAACATGCATACTGCTCATATAATCATATTCTCAAAACATAGCTCAAATCTGAATAATTAGGGAGTCTTGATTCCAGATATCTCTTTAAAACTAATCTTGTAAGCCCTAGCTAAAATCATGATAAACATACTTAACTTGCATGGGCTTGCCCAAATCATAGAGTCATACGTACTTGAAATAGACTTCATAATTCAAAATTATGGAATCATAAGTTAAGAATTCATAAACATTCATGCATACTAGATAACTCATCATGCTTGAAATCATAGACTCGTAAGAATAATTTCATAGATCATGCATGGTAGGGAATAATTTTCATAAACCTTGAAAAAATGATAATACTCAAATTGAGTGTAAAATCTTTCAATTAGTCTTAAATCATTAATAGAAATAAGAGGGAATTGTACCCACATATATAACATATATATTTACATAAAATTGGGCTAAAATCCTAGAATTTAATATACACTTGATTAGAGACTTGAATTCATGTATTAGAGGAGGAATTGGGCATGAAGGTGGAAGAAATACCCTTTTCATGGCCCTACATACCTGGGTAACTTAATTTCTAAGCTGGTCTTGAAAGCCCAAGAGGATTGAGCGTGAATTTGTTGAGGAACCCTAGCTTGATTTTGGAAGAGGATTTCAAATTCAATGAAATTATGAGAGCATAATGACTTAGACTAGGTTAAACCCCCTTTAAAATACTCTTTAAGAAGTTTAAAATGATGTAATTGAGGAGTTAGAAACTTAAAAATTACAAAAACACCCTTAATAATCCGACTACAAAAAGGCCACTGTTAGTCCTAAATTGTGACCTGATGACTCGTTAGGTCACTTGATGGTTCGTAAAGTCTTCTCGTCGCCACTGGCTAGAATTTCAACTTTTTCATCATGATCTAACGCCTCCACTTAATGATTCATCGCTACACTTAATGGATAACTTCCCTACCAATCCTCACCCTTAACAGGCCACCTAATGAGCTGTTAGGTGACTCCATGACTCATTGTGAAAATTCATCATGACTTCTAAATTTTGATCTTTCTCCACCACTGCAAACACAATGGATGACCTAAAGAATCATGGGGGTGAATTGACGACTTGTCGTGCCATCCGTCAAGTCTCCTGAAACAAATATTTTTCCCACTCTTGCACATCTAACAACTCACTTAATGACCCATTAGGTCACTTGACTAGTTAGTGTGTGACTCATTATATGACCTGGTGCAGATTTTCCTATTTTCTCTGTTTCAACCCTTGGGTCTGATCTTAGGGTCTTCTGGAGTGTTACATTATCTCCCCCTTGGGAACATTCATCGTTGAATGTACATTAAGCATACTGAAAGGTTAGGCAAGGAACTACAATCCCAAACCTGATCAATCATAGATGAAAACTGACGGAGTGACCGACATCAGACTGATTTACATGATTGAACTAAATTCATGAAACATACATACATTCTATAACATGAAAGGAATTGAGAGACATGAACTTGACATGATACTGAATAAAGTACTAAGAAGGAAACTATTACCTCATGTTGGAACTTAGTTAGAAGAAAAAAGATGTGGGCATCTAGCCGTAATATCTACTTCAGCTTCCCACGTAGCTCCCTCAACAGGTTGATTTCTCCACAACACCTTCTCTTAAGCTATTTTCTCATTCCTCAACTTTCGAACCTGATGATTAAGGATCTCAATTGGAACCTCCTCATAGGTAAGGCTATACTTCACACTTATTCTCTCCACCGGAACAACTAGCTCTAGGTCACCAGTGCATTTCTTGAATAGAGATACATGGAAAACTGAATGCACCGAAGCTAAATTTGCTGGTAGCTCCAACTCATATGCCACCTTGCAAACTCGCCTCAGAATCCTATAAGGACCAACATATCAGGGACTAAGCTTCCTTTTGTACCAAACCTCATCACTCCCTTCACGAGAGGCACATTAAGAAACACCCAATCATCAATGTAAAACTCAAACTCTCTCCGCCTAAAATCCGCATAGGATTTCTGACGACTCTCAGTTGTTTTCAGCCTCTCCCTAATGATTTGAACTTTCTCCATAGATTCATGGACTAAATCTATCCCAATCAACGTAGCCTAACCTACCTCAAACCATCCAATAGGTGATCTACACCTCCACCCATAAAGAGCCTCAAATGGAACCATCTAAATGCTAAAGTGATAATTGTTACTATAGGCAACTCTATGAGAGGCAAGTGATCATCACACTACCCTTGAAATTAATTATACACGCTCTTAAAATATCCTCAAAGGTCTGAATGGATTGCTCGGCCTGACCATCTCTCCACGAGTGAAAAGTTGTGCTGAGTTTCACCTTAGTACCAAGTCCCTTTTGATATGATCTCTAAAATTGAGAGGTAAACTTAGTACCGCTATCTGAGATGATGGACAAAGGAACTCCATGCAACCGCACTAAATCCCGAATGTACAATCTAGCATAATCCTCAGCTTACTGGTAAAAAATGGGTTGATTTGATCAACCTGTCACAATCACCCGTATAGAGTCATATTGTCTGTGTGTATTAGGAAAGCCTATAATGAAGTCCATATTGATATCTTCCCACTTTCAAGTAGGAATGCTAATATCCTGAAGCATATCTCCAGGTCTCTACTACTCAACCTTTACCTGTTGACAATTTGGACACTTAGCCACTAACTTTTCTATGCCCTTCTTCATGCCATTCCACCAATAGACTTCCCATAGATCATGGTACATCTTGGTTGCACCTAGATGGATAGAGTACTGAGAGCCATGAGCCTCACTCAACATCCGCTCTCTCAAGTCATCTACAGCCGAAACACATAATCAGCCCTAATATCGGAGTACACCATCTTCCTCTTGGGAGAAAACCTCCAATTTTTGATTCCGAACAGCTTACTTCAGCTTTACTAGGATAGTATCCTCACCTTGCCTAACTTTGACTTCCTTCATCAGTGAAGATTCCAACCCATTTTGGATGATAACACCACCATCTGTAGAATTTGTAAGGCAAAACCCTAAACGAGCAAGCCTATGGACATCCTTTATCAACTCTTTTCTCCGATTCTTGACATGAGACACACACTCTATGGATAGCGTACTAAGAGTATCTTCCACTACATTTTCCTTTCTCAGATGATAAAGTATGCTCATGTCATAGTTCTTGAGAAGCTCTAGCCATATCCTTTGCTGCAAATTCAGGTCCTGAGTAAACACGTACTAAAGGCTCTTATGGTCCGTGAACACATCCATATGCACCCTATAAAAGTAGTGCCTCCAAATCTTCAAAGCAAACACAAGAACTGCCAACTCTAGGTCATGTGTTGGATAATTCTTCTCATGAGTCTTAAATTGTCTAGAGGTGTACGCAATTACCTTACAATGTTGCAACAATACACAATCAAGACCAACCCTAGAAGCATCACAATACACAACAAAACCATCTGTGCCCTCTGGTAGGTCAGTACTGGGCTGAAGTGAGTCGAATCTTTAACTCAAATGCCTCTCACAAGCATCCGACTACTGTGGTACTGCAATGGATGAAAATTCCTCTACAAACCTCCTATAGTAGCTAGCTAATAACAAAAAGTTCCAAATATCTATCAGACTGATAGGTCTAGGACAATTCTTCACTGCTTCAATCATTTGAGAGTCTACCTGCACACCCTCGCTAGACACTACATGACCCAGAAATGCTACTGAGTTCAGCCAAAACTCACACTTGCTGAATTTAGCAAACAACTAGCGATCCTTGAGAGTCTATAATTAATTCTCAAATGAGCAGCGTGCTCCTCCTCGCTTTGAGAGTATATGAGAATATCATCTATGAAGAAAATCACGAAAATATCCAAGTACTATTTGAACACCCTACTTATCAAGTCTATAAAACCTATAGGAGCATTGATTAGTCCAAAAAATATAACTATGAACTCATAGTGACCATACTAGAACCTATCAAATGTAGGTGCAATGCAGGAGATAATATTTTTTGCTATGTTTCTGTTGCAAACCTGCGATGCACCTGTGAACTGGTAGTCGTAACTTATGAATCGCTGGTGCAGCTCAGGTGCTGTCAGTTATCACTACTGATGTTTCATTTTGTCTAACATCTGATCTTTTTGTTTTCCTTCCTTAGTTTAGCATAATAGTTTCCTTTTGCTTCTCATATAGAAAAAGATAAAAAGAGTTTGGTATATTTGTGGCACTAACATTTTCTTGCAACATTATGATTTTTCTAGGAAACAAGAAAAAGGGAAGGCCCCTTCCACCTCCAAAAGAAAAGGGAAGGGGAAGGTTAAGGCAACCCCAGCCTCTGCCAACACCACGGATGCTATCATCCTGTGTGTGCCTAACATGAAGGAGCACTACTTCACATGCTTAGACGAACCAATCACTACGAAGAAATGCTTTGATTTGGCAAGGATAGAGGATGACTTCCGCAACATGCTACCTCAAGCTCAATAAAATGAAATACTCAATAAGACTGGGACTCTCTAAAAATAGGAGGCCTCACAACTGCTTAATGAATGTGAGAGCCTAATGAAGCATTTGCTATTGACCTGTCTACCTAAATTTGCATCATAATAAGATGCAGCGCCAAAGGGTGTTAGTTCATGAAATGTACTATATGTAATATGGATGAATGAAACAATAGTTAAGTAAGAATGTCTGAGCTAATGAAATAAACTAACTGAAATAGTATGACTAAAACTGAAGATCTGAATGATTCATAACATGCAAGTATAAAAGATGTGTAATACACTTCACAAAACAAAACTCACGAATCAAGACGAACTCTTTAAAATACATATATAAATAGATAACTTTAACTCGTGGAGTTTCTCATAACTGATACCATCATGAATGAGCATATGCCCAACAGTCTCGCTCAAGATGGTAGAGTCACTCAAAGACTTGCCGGGGCAGAGAATGATCTAAACTGTGGATCTATAACTGAATTCCTTACCAGGGACTTATCTGAGGAGTCACCCAAATCAATGGCATGATCTTAACCTATGCTGGCTACGTAGTTTTGGGGCTTACGAGTTATCTGAACTCTTTACCCAACTCTGTGCTAAATAATCCTCCCAAAATTATGCTTATATAAATATGCCTATTTGAGACAACTGAAAATATCTTTAACAAAGAACTTTAGCTATAGATATAATATTTGTTTAAAACTCTTGTTGAGCCTTGGCTCAAAATAACTTTATTTTACTCACGATCATTAATAAAATCAAGTGAATGACAATCATTAACAAAGGGATACAATAGACACAATTCAATATGAATATCTCAATAATGAACATTTCAATAGATAGGGAAGAAGACAATTCAATAATTGAGCCAAAATCCTTGTTTTAATCTCGATGTATTCATAACTTCATGTAGGGGATTAGGAAGAATAGAATGCTTCATTTGGTTATCCTTACATACTTGAAATGAAGAACTCTTTACTCAAACTTGAAGAACCCTAGGTTGAAGATGATGACATTCTAGCTTCTTGGAGAGCTTGAGAGCTTTATGATCTTGAATCTTATGTTGTAATGAAAGGGAAAAAAAGTATAGACTAATTAAACTCTTAAATAGATTCCTTAGGAATCCCAAAACGTTTAGGTTTTGGCTTTTAAAACATAGAAAGTTACTAAAATAAACCTAAAATCCTGTCTGCGGATTTGACCCGCCAGTGACGACATATCAGTTGATGACTCGTCATGCTAGTTGACGAATCATGGGGTGTGGTCATTACTTCTGGAGCAATTTTCTCACTTTTTGATATTTACCTCACAACTTGACATAATTCCTACTTTAACAAATCATCACCTTGGATAACGGATCATTGTCTAAGTTGTAATAGGGAAGAAAATGTCAAGTTTCAGAATCTCTCCCGGGGACAACTTCACTTAACAGATTCTTAAGTCACTTAATGACTCACTTGATGAGTTGTTATGTGATGTTTTTTTGGTTTCTACTAGTTTTATGCTTCATGTCTCGGATCTGATCTTAGGGACATTTGGGGGTCGTTACTTGGAGAGTCTGCAATACAACTCTCAAATGATCTGCATGCTTGGCCTCTGATCGTGAATAAATAAAAATATCATTAATAAACAATAAAAAATACATCAAGAAAGGACATAAACATCCTGTTCATCAAATCCATTAAAGATGTTGGGGCATTCATCCGCCCAAACGATATAACTAGAAACTCATAGTGGTCGTACCTGGTCCAGAAGGCTGTCTTTGGGATGTTAGCTTCCCTACTCGCAACTGGTTATACCTAGACCTAAAATCAATTTTATAAAAGCACATAGCACCTTGTAACTGATCAAATAGATCATCAATCCTAGGGAGCAAATACTTATTCTTAATTTTTTCCTTATTCAACCACCTGTAGTTGATGCACATTCTCAACGAACCATCTTTATTTTGCACAAACAATATTGGTGCACCCCAAGATGAAACACTTGGCCGAATGAAGGACTTTTCAAGTAGATCTCTTAACTGCTCCTTCAGCTCTCTTAGCTCTGCTGGAGCCATTCTGTACGAAGGTATCGATATAGGTTGAGTGCGTGGAAGAAAATCAATGGCAAAGTCTATCTTCCTTTCAGGAGGAAATCAAGCTGAATCCTCTAAGTTGACCACTAGGAATTCATTTATAATGGGAATAGACTCAAAAGTCGTAGGCTCACTCACCAAGACTCTAAGACAAACTAAATGAGAAATACAACCCTTGGATATCAACTTCTGGGCCTTAAGGTATGAAATGAACTTACTTTTAGGTGTAGCGGCATTGCCTTTCCATTATAGGACTGGCCCATTCAAAAATTTGAATCTAACAATCTTTGCTCGACAATCAACATTAGCATAAGATGCTGCTAGCATATCCATACCCATTACTACATCAAAATCAACCATTTCAAGCTTAACTATGTTAGCATAGATCAGTCACATACTAAAACTATATAACCACCTATAGTCTTTCAGCTAACACAAATTCACTAATTGACATAGACACAACAAATGGTTTACCTAATAATTTAGGAGCTATCTCAAACTTACACACTATCAGAGGAGTAACATAGGAAAGGACAGAGACAAGATCGATCAACACGTAAATGGCACAAGTGAATATAATCAAAGTACCTGTAACAACATTAGGTGATGACTCTTAGTCCTGTCGACCATCTAGAGAATAAAAGTGATTCTACACTGTCCCTAAGAAAGAAGCTTCCTCCCTCTTTCCCTTACCACAACCTATTGTAGGTTGAGAGCTGGGCCTGAGAGGAAGAACTAAGGGTCATGATGCTATTGCTGAACCTATCAATTTTGCAGTGTCACCTCTGGTCCTTATTGGACACAGTCTCATAAAATGGCTAGATTGTCTGCACTAATAACATACATTCTAATCTAGATGGAATTGCCCTAGAAGACTTCTACCACATTGAGCACGTGAAGACTGGAGGTCTCTCCTAACATAGAGAACCAGACAAAGCTGAACTTTAATCTCTCCTCGGTCCCTGCAATTATGGTGGAGCACTCTCCGCAGGCCGAGTTGGCTGCACAGGTGACTAAAACCTAGAGTCTCCTCTAGATTCTCTATAAGAACTCACGGTTCGAGCCCTCTTCCTTTTCCCCAAAACACTACGAGTATCACGAATTCGGTGAATCAAATCCTCAGCCCTTTGAGCAAAAGCCTTCATCGGAGCAATGTCCATATTAGATTGAGTGGACACTCCCAATGACTCACCAGCTATATGGGTCCCCAATCCAAACATAAACTTGTGAACTCTAGCCCTCATAGTTGGCACAATGTATAGAGCATACCTACCTAGGGAATTAGACCTGAGATTATAATTTCACACGCTTATACTACCCTACTCCTAGTGTATGAACTACTTAGCTCGTGCCTCCCTAAGCTCCTATGGCCGATATTGATCAATAAAATCCTATGAAAACTCTTGTCATTCAATTGGAGGTGCATCCACTCTGCTGGCTCGGCTCCAAGACTCATACCAGAAAATAGCTCTATACTTTCTATTACAAAAGCTTGTAGTACCACAAAATAACCGATACATCTGATCAATGAAGTCCTCAAGATCCTCATTTGTATTAGACCCTGTAAAAATTGGAGGGCTCAGGACCAACAACTCGCGGGCTCTGGAACTCTCACATGCATTTCCCCTGGCTCCTTCAAATGCCTCTACTCGTGGCACCATGCTCACAATTATAATGGTTAATAGCTAAAGTATTCCCTAGTCAACCTCTCTCTGACGTTCTATGAGTTTACAATACTTTTGACACTTAAAACTTGGAAATAAGCATGGATTTAGGTATGTGTATACATATATAAGGTTTTTTACTTTGTTTTTAGGGGAAATAGGTGTTGGAGAAAAAATATGCAAAAGATGCAGAAAAGTGCAGAAAATCAGCCAACTACTGATCTAGACTGTATGAGTTGTACTAAGACTCGTGGAAAAGCTAAGATGGTTGGAACACTGCAATGGAAAAGTATGACTCTCAGTAATAGCCGTACCAAGTTAGTATGAGCCGTCAGTGGAGTCATGGAATACTTAAGAGAAAAGTTGCACAATTGAAGTCTGCTGGTATAGGCTATGGATTGTAGCATCTACCTATGACCCATACTAGGATCCATGGGAAGATTCAGTGATTCTAAAGGACTTGGCAAAACTCAAGATGCAACAAGCAGTCACGAGTCGTAGGAGCAAGGTACGAGGCATACCACAACACTTGTAAAAAACTTCATAAAATGTCAAAGTTCTCAAAGCCAAGCCACAAATGGATTGTATGACCTGTACGATCAAGGTACGAGTCGTACCACATGTCAAACACTTATCCAATTTATCAATAGCCAAGGAATGTACGAGAGAAAGGCATGACCCATACAATCCTGTTACGGGTCGTAGGAACCACCAAATTTTGATATTTCCCTGCTAGCTTAGGAAAAAGTTTCTATTGTTTGTATAAATACCTTTTACGTTTCTTTTAGGAGAACATCAGAATACATCGAGAGAAGATTCACAATTAATTGTTTTTGAAATATTATCAAGGTTGAAAAAAAATTGGAGAGAAATTCTTGAGATCAAAACTTGGTTTTCTCAATTGTTCTTGATTTTGTTGATCATATTTTATTGCAATATTCAAAGAGGGTTTTCCTCCAATTATCATTGTAAGTATTCAATTATGTGTTTTTCTATGAATACTAATCACAATCTGACAATCATGAGAGGCTAAACCTCCACAACCACGATTGTGGGAACCATGATGGATTAATGAACTAGGGTTACATAAAATTAATCAAAATCAATGATAAACACTTGTTTTTATTGTCTTCATCTTTAAAAATTACTTAATAGTGCATAACGTTAGGAATTTCTTGAATTCTTTACTTGCTTGAACCTAGAGAAGAAGAGATTAGGAAAAGAGAGTTACAACAAAGCCTTGATTTTTATGATCATTGTTTGACTTGAGCTGCGGCCGCAGGAAAGTTAATTTGGAATATATTGATAACAGTTAGTTTAAAATCGCTCATGAGACCTAACCAGGTGATTGTGTATAGTCATCCAATAAGGACGAACCATCATTTGGATGAACCCTAGTTATTAGTTCTACAAGTAAGCATTGGGATCGATCACGCGTGTATACCCAAAGTAGTTATGAATTCACGGGGAACACTTACCCTAGTTATTTGCAAATCTTGATAAAAACAACAATTTCAATCTTTCTTTACTATTGATTTCTATAAACCCCCCAATTCGGAGATGACCTACCAACAAGTTTAAGTACCGGTATTAGTATAGTTCTCACCAAATTTCCTATAGGTTCGTATCAAACCTCTTTATTGGATCCTTTGTTGACAACGTCCACTTCATACTTTGTCAGGAAGTGTGAGTTTGAGCATTATAAGAAGTGGTGCCGTTGCCGAGGGATACAACTAAGATTAGATTAATTGCTTGTATTTAACTTTTTGTTGTTATTTCATTAATTACGTTTTCTTTTTGTTTTTGACACCCAAATTTGTCTATTAGTGAATGCCAAGTACCCGACGGAGCAAAAAACCCCCAATTCACTTCGATCTCAAAATTGAGAGAACACTATGAAAGTTGGAGAACCAAGAGAAGAGATATTCCCATCTTATTGAAGAAGCTAGGCAAGCTGAGCTAGCTTGGAAAAGTGCACTTAAAGAAGTCGATGATGCTTGAGATGATGTCGTAAATGCGGGTCGTCATGGAAGGGGCAACAGAGGCCAGAGATATGCCCCTCAATTCTTTGATGAGGATGACCTAGACATTGATGAAGTCGGGTCAACAGGAGCTATTGTACCACTACTTTTTCCTGCTGGGGTAATGTTTGACATCACTAGCACTATGATTCAACTGTTGAACATGAAGGGTGTGTTTAGTGGTCACACAGCTGATGATGCCAACCTGCACTTGATGACCTTCATTGGAATATGCTAGGCGTTCAGGTTGTGAAAGCCAGCCAGGACACAATAAGTCTACGACTCTTCCCATTCTCTCTGTCTAGGGAAGCCACTTTATGGTTATCGGAGTTGCCCTATGACTCCATTACCAACTGGAGTGAGCTCAAACAAGCTTTTATAGAGATTTTCTTTCCACCCTCCAGGATGCTGCAGCTTAAGGATGAAACATATAATTTTCGACAACTGAAGATAGAGGCACTTCATGAAACGTTGTTGAGATTCATGAAAAAACTGACCATGTGCCCAAACCACAAAATTTCTGATGACAGTTTTTTGGAGATTTTCTATAGGTCATTGAACAACAGTACAAAAGCTGTAGTAGACATAGTGGTGGGAGGAGCACTGATGGGTCACACCTGGGACCAAGCTACCACTATTCTTGACAGAGTGACAAAAATGAATAGGCATGGCACACCCGAAAGGAGAAGCAGTTGCGGGTACTTATGCTATTGGTTTGACTGCAAACCAATGATGGAAAGACGAGGAACATGACCAAGAATTGACCTATATGTGCACATTATTGGACCTGCTCACGAAGCATTGATAACACTCAAACTCACACCTCCTACTGAAGTATAATGCGGACGTTGTCAATAAACAACCCAAGAAAGAGGTTGGGGTCGAATCCATAGGGAATATGAAATATCAAGACTAATTCCGTTAAGTGAACTTATTGCTTAGTTACTCCAATTTGGGGGTTTCAAGAAAATAATAATTAAAACAACAATTAAAATTATGATGTAAATTAAGATTGAAGAATAACTAGGGTTTTTTCTCCCCATGGGTTCATAACTGCTTCGAGTAATAGACACGTGATCAATACTAATGCTTACTTGTAGAACTTATAATTAGGGTTCATCCAAACAACTGGTTCGTCCCTATTGGATGACTATACTCAATCACCGAGTTAGGTATCACGAGCAGTCTCAAATTATCCATTATTAATATGTTCCAAATTTAACTATCCTGCGACCACAACTCAAGTTAATACAATGATCATCAAGATCAAGGCTTCGTTGTAATTCTCTTTTCCTAATCTATACCACTCTAGGCTCAAGCAAAGAACAAACTCGGGCAAGTACTAACGTTGTACACCATTAAGAAATGTTTAAGCATGAAGAGAATATGATACAAATGTTTTTCATTGGTTTTGAATCACTTTTGTGTATCCCTAGCTCGTTAATCAACCATGGTTCCCACAACCCTAGCTATGGAGGTTTTAGCCTCTCATAATTGCAAGGTTGTGATATGCATTCATCATTAAACACATAATTCAATACTTGCAATCGTGGATGAGAGAAAAGCTTATTTGATTATATCAGAAAATCTCAAGAACAATTGATAAAGATTAAGAAAAAATCCAAGAAAAGGTTGATCACAAGTCAATCAACTCAATTCTCTATTTTTCCCTCGATTCTCTATTGTTTTGACACTTATCTCCCTTTTCTCTAGTGTTCCCTATAATTCTCTGCTGAAAATAAAACAAAAAAGGTGTTTATACAAACATAAGAATCCCTTTCCTAAGCTAACCGGGTGATTTTCCATAACCGGAGCCGCTTGAGCCATGACTGATCCTACAACACATAGTAGGTTTGTACAGGTCATACCTGCTGCCCATAATTCCTTGGCTTGCTGAATTTTGATGAAGTGTTGGGCCTTGGTACAATTCGTACCTGCATCCTACTAGTTGTGAGTTGCTTCTGTGATCTGGCTCTAAGAACTCTGACTTTTTCTAAATTTATTCACGAATCTTGTGGTACGACTCGTACCTTCTATCAACAACTCATATTGTCTGAAGCTATGCTTAGAATTGAATATCCTCTGAAACTTACCGCTACTCCTGATACGATTTGTACCTTCTTGCCATGGTTCATAGTTCCATTCGTATGAAAAGTTTTTCTTTGTGCAATTCTTCTGAATATTTCCACAACTCTAAGTTACGACTCGTACCAGTGTTGTATGGCTCGTACTGAGAGTCGTAGGTTGCATTCTTAAAAATTCAGCCATCTAAAACTTTTCACGGTTCTAAGTACGGCTCGTACCATCAACATACATCTCGTACTGAGACTATGACTTAAGCTCATTTTCTACACTTTCAGGCTTCTTTTGCACATTCTTGCTCCAACACTTATTTGTCCTGTAATCAAAGAAAAAGTTCCTTATATAAATGTAAACACACCTAAGTTCATGCTATTTCTTAGTTTTGAGCATCGAATGTGTTGTAAACTGACAACACTCAACACCCTTAACTTAAGACTTTTGCATGTCCTCAGGTAAAGAACAAAAAAAACTAAACACGATTCTAAACTACAAAATAAACCTAGGATACTACAACCAATACCAAACAAATTTTGCACTATAAATTCAATGACTTTTGACCCTTCTTCCGTGAACCAATATCAGCTAATGTACTACAAGCAACCACAAAACATGATAAGCAGGGATCAAGAAATGTCAGCTAGCTATTAACAACCAATCAAGTCATTACCAATTCTTTTCACACAGACCATTTGGTAAAATTAAATATTAAACCATGTACCCTCACAACAAATGTAGTCTCCTCTCAAAAATATAGTAACAAATATGGCATAGGACTGAACAAGTGAGACTCTCAATCTCACAAAGAAGTTTCAAATACTGTGTATCAGATACCGTAGGCTTGTCCTTATTTTCTCTGCTTCGGCCTGTCATATGGTCAGATTAGTATCACTATAGGACTTGATGAGGCTTGTAATGTAGGCTTTAGGGCTGGGCATGATAAATATGGGATCTTTTAAGTGACTAACTCTTCCTTGGCGCTACATACTTTGGCTCCATCATTCACCTATTTCACCCTTTTTTTCATTTTCCTCCATTTTCATCTCTTTTGTATGCATTGGTATGAGTGTGGTGGGTTTTATACCTTTTCAAGAATTTATTTTTATTTTTGAATTTTCTTTTTCAATGTTTTCAACTTTTTCTTCTCTTTTTTTTTTCTATTTTTCACTTGTCACACCACACCACATTTTACACCTTTTCTCCTTTCTCTCACTTTTTCTCGTTCTCACTATTTACGCACCTATATGATAGACACCCTCAACTTAGGAATTTTGCCTATGTTGAGGTTCACCATGTTCAAGGAAGGACAAGAGCCAAAACAAGTTTATTATAAAAAATTGGTACGAGTCATTGGTTAATCAAATCACAAATGGTTTATTAAAGGATCAATATTGGGATAAAGGGAATCATATGATTTTAGTAGGGTCATTTAGGCTAAAAGTGAGCTCAACAAAAATGGCCTATGATCATATCCTAATCAACTATCCTTAACATATTTAAGGACCAACCAGGCAAGTTCTAGATCTTCAACACAGTATTGAACTGAGTATCAAACCTCACTCACTCATGGCACATGACTTATATTCACTTTACTTGTCTGGTTTATTCATGGCTTAATAAGAATACTCATGCTAATAAACTAAATGACATCAAAAGATCCACATCAATAATGCATGCAGTCACAAGTACACAGCTAATGCATCAATTTTTTTTTAAATAGGGTCAATTTTTTCATAAAATCCAAAACGAGTGCACCTTCATTGGCTGAGTACTCCTATGATACTTTCTGATTAAAGAAATATCACAAAATAATAAAATAAAATCCTAACCATGCCGGTTCTACTCGATAGCATGCTCGAGGGAAATGAAACACGATAAGAAAAAGCCTCAGACGAATCCAAAAACCCAAAAAATACAAGTACAACCCCTCCCCTTTTTGAAAGTTGTTCTTCGTCCCTGAAGTATGAACTACAAGAACAGAGGGAAGGGAACATACCTATGGCTAGTAACACTTCACCATTCATGGGTTGCCTCCCATGAAATGCCTGATTTAACGTCGCGGCATGATGTAAGTCTCTTGACTACTTAAACTTTGTCAAGGAACTCAGATTCATCCTCTATTGCTGAGACTACACTGTACTCCTTTGGTTGCTGCATTGACTGGTAGATGTTAAAAGTGACCTCTTCTTTATTTTGTCTGAACATCAATTGGCCAACCTCCACATCCACTAACGCCCTCCAAGTAGCAAGGAATGGTATCCCCAAAATAATGGGGACCTCATAATTGACCTCACAATCCAGGATCACAAAGTCTGCTGGGAATATAAATCTGTCAACTTTTACAAGCACATCAATCAGGATCCCCACTGGCTTCTTCATTATTTTTTCGGCCATCAGTAGCCGCATTGTAGTCGGTGTGGGGGGATCCCAAGCCCAACTGCTTGAATACAGCTAATGTAATGAGATTGATGCTTGCTCCTAGATCACAATGTGCCCTTGTGAACTCGACATTGCTAATTATGCAAGGTATAGTGAAAGCACCTGGATCTTCCTTCTTCTAGGCCAGGACCTGTGTAGCTATGGCACTACAGTGATGTACATTATCTACAGGCTCAAAACTCGTGGACCTCTTCTTTAACATGAGGTCCTTCATGAACTTAGCATATCCTGGCATTTGTTCCAACACCTAAACCAATGATATGTTCACAGATAATTGTTTGAGCATTGAAAGGAATTTCTGGAACTTTCCATTCTCCGCCTTGTTCTTCATTCTTTGGAAGTGTGGTGGCAGTGGTCTCAGGATAGCCTTGTAAATCTACTTTGCACCTTGTTCAACTTCAGACCCTTATTAACCAGATGGGGCCTGAGGAAACTCAGCATTCTCAGCACCTTCCACCTCAACATGATTTTCATCACGTTCAACTATTCTCTCTTTCTTCCATTCAACTACAACCAGTAGAGGGGTATGAACTGTGGTTTTACAACTCCTAGTCATCACAGCCAAGCAGTGGCCATCATTCTTTGGGTTCTTGACTGTGTTGCTAGGTAGTGTATCCTTCTGTCTAGGGTTTACTGACGCTAACAGTTCAGTGTTCGCACTGCTTTCACCTTTTTGGCTCCAGCTCCCATAATGTGCTTTGTAAGCAAATCCAATGATGTGCACATACAAGACAACTCTTAGTGGCGTTCTTCATCTTTCCTACGTTGGTCTACATCAAAACAACAACATATGTACCGGCTGCTGCATCTACCTCCCGGGTATGCCATGCCCTATTTGTTTTAGTCACCCTATCAAGAATAGTTAGCTTGCTCCCGGTGTGACTCATCAATGCTCCTCCTGCCACTGTGTCTGCAACAGCTTGTGTGTTATTGTAGAAAGACCTATAGAGAATTTCCAACAAACTGCCATCTGGTATTTTATGGTTGGGCACTTTGTCAACTTCTTCTTGAACCTCAGCCAGGTTTCAGGTAGTGCCTCAATTTTAAGTTGTTGGAAATTGTAAATCTCATCCTTGAGCTGCAACATTCTGGAGGGGGAAAGAATCTCTCTAAGAAGGCTTTCTTGAGTTCCCTCCAGTTGTTTATGGAGTCATTGGGTAACTTTGATAACAACAAAGTGGCTTCCCCTGACCAAGAAAAGGGGAAAAGTATGGGTCTGATGGCATCTCGGCTAACTCCAGGAAACTTGTATGCCTTGCATATTCCAACAAAGTTCATCAGGTGCAGGTTGGCGTCATCCACTGCATGATCACTGAACATCTCTTTCATGTTTAACAGTTGATCATGGTGCTCGTGATGTCAAATTTGGCCCCAGTGGGCAGTGGTGGTGGTAAAATTGCTCCAGTGACCCAACTTCATCAATGTCTAGGTACTCATCATCGAAGAATTGAGGGGCAAATCTATGACCTATATTGCCCCGCCCATGTCGACCAGTGTTAACAACCTCATCTCTGGCATCCTCCGTATCCTGAAGTGCTGCCTGCCAAGCTAGCTTAGCTTGCCTAGCTTCTTCAGCTATACGGGCATCTATTTGTTCCTTGTTTTCCATTCTGCACAGTGTTCGTTAAATTTTGGTGTTCAACAGAATTAAGGGATTTCAACTATTCTAAGTGCTTTTCATTCACTGGGAAACAACCTATGGGTATCACGAACAAAAAGAAAACGTAATTTAGGAAATAACAACCAAAAGTCAAATACAAGTAACTAATCTAGTCTTAGCCGTATTCCCCGGAAATGACGCCACATTTTGATAATGCTCAAACTCAAACCTCCTACTGAAGTATGAAGTGGACATTGTCAATAAAGAACCCAAGAAAGAGGTTGGGGTCAAACCCGCAAGGAATATGGAAGATCTAAAATAATACCAGTAAGTGAACCTGTTGGTTAGTTAGTACAATTTGCTGGTTTCAAGAAACTAATAATTAAAACAACAATTAAAATTATGACGTAAATTAAGATTGAAGAATAACTAGGGTTTGTGTTCCCCATGGGTTCATAACTGGTTTAGGTAATACACACATGATCAATACCAATGCTTACTTGTAGAACAGATAACTAGGGTTCATCCATACGACTGGTTCGTCCCTATTGGATAACTATACTCAATCATCGGGTCAGGTCCCATGAGCGGTTTCAAACAATTCGTTATCAATATATTCCAAATTTAACTATCCTTCGGCCACAGCTCAAGTTAAGAGAATGATCATTAAGATCAAGGCTTTGTTGTAATTCTCTTTTCCTAATCTCTACCTATCAAGGCTCAAGCAAGTAAAGATTTCGGGAAAGTACTAATGTTGTACACCGTTAAGAAATGTTTAAGCATGAAGAGAATATAATACAAGTGTTTTTCATTTGTTTTGAATCACTTCTGTGTATCCCTAGTTCATTTATCCACCATCGTTGCCACAACCCTAGCTATAGAGGTTTTAGCCTCTCACAGTTGCAAGGTTGTCATATGCATTCATCATTAAGCACATAATTCAATACTTACAATCACGGATGAGAGAAAAGTTGCTTTGATTATATCAGAAAAACCTCAAGAACAATTGATAAATATCAAGAAAGAATCCAGGAAAAGATTGATCACAAGTCAATCAACTCAATTCTCTATTTTCCCCTCGAATCTCTATTGTTTTCACGCCTATCTCCCCTCTCTCTAGTGTTCCCTATAGTTCTCTGGTGAAAATAAAACATAAAAGGTATTTATACAGACATAAGAATCCTTTTCCTAAGCTAATAGGGTGATTTTCCATAACTGGCACCGCCTGAGCCATGACTTATCCTACGACCCGTAGCAGGTTTGTACGGGTCATACCTGTTGTCCGTAATTCCTTGGCTTACTAAAATTTGGATAAGTGTTGGGCCTTGGTACGACATGTACCTGCATCCTACGAGTCGTGAGTTGCTTCCGTGATCTGGCTATGAGAACTTTGACTTTTTCTGAATTTATTCACGAGTGTTGTGGTACAATTGTACCTTCCATCAATGACTCATACTTTCTAATGCTCTACTTAGCATTGAAAATCCTCTGAAGCTCACCACAACTCCTGATATGATTCATACCTTCTTGCCACGGTTCGTTGTTTCACCTGTACCAGGAGTCAGCCTTTGTGCAATTCTTATGAATATTCCCACGACTCCAAGTTACGGCTAGTACCAGTGTTGTACGGTTCGTACTTAGAGTCGTAGGTTGCATTCTTTAAAATCCAGCCATTTGAAACTTTTCACAATTATCAGTGCGGTTATTACCATCAACATACGGCTCGTACTGAGAGTGTGCCTTAATCTCATTTTCTGTACTTTCAGGCTTCTTTTGCAAATTCTTGTTCCAACACTTATTTGTCCTGTAATCAAAGAAAAAGTTCCTTATATCCATATAAACACACCTAGGTTCATGCTATTTTCTTAGTTTTGAGCGTCGAAAGTGTTGTAAACTCACAACACCCTTAAGTTAAGACTTTTCAATGTCCTCAGGAAAACAAAAGAAAAAACTATACACGATGCTCAACTACAAAATAAATCTAGCATACTACAACCAATACCAAACAAAATTCGCACTGTAAATTCAACGACTTTTGAACCTTCTTCCGTGAACCAATATCAGCTAATGTACTACAAGAAACCACAAAACATGATAAGCAGGGATCAAGAAATGTTAGCTATCTATTAACAACCAATCAAGTTATCACCAATGCTTTTCACACAGACCTATGGTAAAATTAAACATAAACCATGTTCCCTCACAACAAGTGAAGTCCCCTCTCACAAATATAGTAAAAGATATGGCATGGGACTGAACAAGCGAGACTCTCACTCTCACAATGAAGTTTCAAGTACTGTGTATCAGATACCATAGGCTTGACCTTATTTTCTCTGCTTCGGTCTGTTAGATGATCAGATTAGGATCACTATAGGAATAGATGCGGCTTGTAATATAGGATTTAGAATTGGACATGATAAATATGGGATATTTTTAAGTGACTAACCTTTCCTTGGCGCTACATACTTTGGCTGCATCATTCACCTATTTCACCCCTTTTTTAACATTTTCATCCCTTTTCACTTTTTTGTATGCATTGGTACGAGTGTGGTGTGTTTTCAACCTTTACATGCATTTATTTTTTTTCGATGTTTTCAACTTTTTCATCTCTTTTTTTTCTGTTTTTGATTTGTCACACCACAACATATTTTTCACCTTTTCTCTTTTCTCTCACTCTTCCTCGTTGCCACTATTTATGCACCCCCATTATATCCACCCTTCACTTAGGCATTTTTCCTATGTTGAGGTTCAGAATGTCCAAGGAAGGAGCAGGGCCAAAACAGGTTTATTATAAAAAATTGGTACAGTTCATCGATTAATGAAAGAAAAAATAATTTATTAAAGGCTCAAAATTGGTATCAAGGGAATCATATGATTTTGGTAGGGTAATTTAGGCTAAACGTGAGCTCAAAAAAAATGTCCTATGATCATATCCTAATCAACCATCCTAAACCTATGCAAAGACGAACCAAGAAAGTTCTAGATTTTCAACACAATACTGAACTAAGTATCAAACCCCACTCACTCATGGAACATGACCTATATTCACCTAACATGTCTGGTTTATACATGGCTTAACCAGACTACTCATGCTAATATACTAAATGAAATCAAAAGATCCACAACAATAATGCATGCAGTCACAAGTACACAGCTAATGCATCAA
Source organism: Datura stramonium (assembly GCA_018107945.1). Taxonomy (NCBI): domain Eukaryota; kingdom Viridiplantae; phylum Streptophyta; class Magnoliopsida; order Solanales; family Solanaceae; genus Datura; species Datura stramonium. The sequence goes on along the minus strand of JACEIK010000115.1, from coordinate 472,182 downwards.
AAATTTTTTAAACAGGGTCAATTTTTTCAAGAAATCCAAAACTAGTGCTGTTTTATTGGTTGAGTACTCCTAAGCTACTTTATAATTAAACAAAAATCACAAAATAAGAAAATAAAATCCTAAATATGCCGGTTCTACTATATACCATGGTCGAGGGAACAGAAACATGACAATAAAAACCCTCGGATGAATCCAAAACCCCAAAATATACAAGTACACCCCCTATCCTTTTTGAAAATTGTGCTTCCTCCCCGAAGCATGAACTACAAGAACAGAGGTAAGGGAATATACCTGTGGCTAATCAGACTTCACCATTCATGGGTTACTTCCCATGCAACGCTGTGATTTAACGTCGCGACACGACATAAGTCTCTTGACTACTCAGACTTCGTCTAGGAACTCAGATTCATCCTCTATTGCTGACACTACACTGTACTCCATTGGTTGCTGCATTGACTGGAAGATGTTGAAAGTGACCTCTTCTTTATTCAGTCTGAACTTCAATTGGCCGGCCTCCACATCCACTAAGGCCCTCCCAATAAAAAGGAATGGTCTCCCCAAAATGATGGGGACCTCATAATCGACCTCACAATCCAGGATCACGAAGTTTTTTGGGAATATGAATCTGTCCACTTTAACAAGCACATCAAATAGGATCCCTACTGGCTTCTTCATAGTTCTTTCAGCCATCAGTAGCCGCATTGTAGTCGGTGTGGGGCTCCCATGCCCAACTTCTTGAACACAACCAATGGCATCAGACGAATGCTTGCTCTCAGATCACAAAATGCCCTTGTGAACTCGACGTTGCCAGTTGTGCATGGTATAGTGAAAGCACCCGATGTTCCTTCTTTTGGGTCAGGACTCGTGTAGCTATGACAGTACAGTGAAGTATATTATCTATAGGATCATAATTCATGGACCTCTTCTTTGACACAAGGTCCTTCATGAACTTACCATATCCCAACATTTGTTCAGATGCCTCAACCAATGGTATGTTCACATATAATTTTTTGAGCATTGACAGAAATTTCTGGAACTTACAAATCTTTGCCTTCTTCTTTATTCTTTTGGGGAACGGTGGCGGTGGTCACGGGATAGCCTTGTAAATATGCATTGAACCTTGTTCAACCTCATACCCTTTTTCACAAAATGGGGCCTCAGGAAATTCATCATTCTCAGCACCTTCCGTCTTAGCATCATTTTCTTCATCTTCAACTATGCTCTCTTTCTTCCGTTCAAGTACAACTAGTAGAGGGGGTCAACCGTGGTCTTACCACTCCATCGCGCTCATGACCTTGCCTTCTGTCTATGTACCCATTCATATTATAGTTATCTCTTTATTGGTTTCTACCTTGGTTTCCAGAACCTTGGCGCCAATTATCTTGTCCAGACGCTTAGGTGTTGGCTCGGAAACCCGCTACCTAGCCATCCAAGAAATTTTCCTCCTCCTCAGAATTAGAGTGGTCTACCCTCGGCTCCAGTCCTTGTGTCCCCACTGTATTCACTTTTTTGGCTCCAACTCCCACAATGTTCTTTGTAAGCATATCCAATGATGTGTTCATATGAGCAACCTCCTGGTGGCATTCTTCATCTTTCCTACATTAGTCTGTAGTAAAACCAACAACATATGTACCGGCTGCTACATCTTCCTCCCGGGTATGCCATTCCCTGTTTGTTTTAGTCACCTTTTAAAGAATAGTAGCAGCCTGCTCCCGGTGTGATTCATCCATGCTCCTCCTGCCAGTGTGCCTGCTACAGCTTTTGTGTTATTGTTCAAAGATGTGTAGAAAATTTCAAACAAACTTTCATCTGATATTTTATAGTTTGGGTACTTTGTTAACTTCTTCTTGAACCTCATCCAGGTTTCATGTAGTGCCTATGTTTTAAGTTGTTCGAAATTTTAAATCTCATCCTTGAGCTGCAACATTCTGGAGGGGGAAAGAAACTCTCTAAGAAGGCTTTCTTGAGTTCCCTCCAGTGGGTTATGGAGTCGTTGGGAAACTACGATAACCATAAAGTGGCTCCCCTAACAGAGAAAAGGGGAAAAGTCCGAGTCTGATGGAATCTTAGCTAACTCCAAACAACCTATACGCCTTGCATATTCCAACAAAGTTCATAAGGCACAGGTTGGCATCATCCACTACGTGACCACTGAACATCCCTTTCATGTTTAACAGTTGAATCATGGTGCTTTTGATGTCAAATTTGGTTCCAGCGGGTAGTGGTGATGGTACAATTGCTCCAGTTGACCCAACTTCATCAATGTTTGGGTCCTCATCATCGAAGAACTCAGGGCAAATCTATGACCTCTATTTCCCGCCCATGTCGACCAGCATTAACACCCTCGTCTCTGACGTCCTCTGTATTCTAAAGTGCAGTTTGCTGAGCTAGCTCGGCTTGCCTAGCTTCTTCAGCTATACAGACATCTCTGTGTTCCTGGTTTTCCATTCTACGTAGTATTTGTTCAATTTTGGGGTTCAACGAAATTAGGGGATTTCCACTACTCTGGGTGCTTGGCATTCATCGGGAAACAACCTGTTGGTATCACAAACAAAAAGAAAACATAATTCAGGAAATAACTACCAAAAATCAAATACAAGAAATTAATCTAGTCTTAGCCGTATTCCACAGAAACGAAGCCACTTTTTTATAATGCTCAAACTCACACCTCCTACTGAAGTATGAAGCGGACATTGTCAATAAAGAACCCAAGAAAGATGTTGGGGTCGAACCTGCAGGAAATATGGATGATCTAAAAGAATGTCGATAAGTGAACTTGTTTGTTAGTTACACCAATTTGGAGGTTTCAAGAAAATAATAATTAAAATTATGATATAAATCAAGATTGAAGAATAACTAGGGTTTGTGTTCCGCATGGGTTACTTAACTTCTTAGGGTAATACACACGTGATCAATACCAATGCTTACTTGTAGAATTAATAACTAGGGTTCATCCAAATGACTTGTTTGTCCCTATTGGATGACTATACTCAATCACCGAGTCAGGTCTCATGAGCGGTTTCAAACTATCCATTATCAATATGTTACAAATTTAACTATCCTGCTACTACAACTCAAGTTAATATAATGATCATCAAGATCAAGGCTTTGTTGTAATTCCCTTTTCCCAATCTCTATCTCTCTAGGCTCAAGCAAGTAAATAATTCGGGCAAGTCCTAATGTTGTACACCTTTAAGAAATGTTTAAGCATGAAGAGAATATAATACTAGCATTTTTCATTGGTTTTGAATCACTTTTGTGTATCCCTAGCTCGTTATTCCACCGTGGTTCTTACAACTCGAGATATGGATGTTTTAGCCTCTCATAGTTACAATGTTGTGATATGCATTCATCATTAAACACATAATTCAATACTTACAATCATGGATGAGAGAAAATCTTCTTTTATTATATTAGAAAAACCTAAAGAACAATTGATAAAGATCAAGAAAAAATCCAAGAAAAGATTGATCACAAGTCATCAACTCAATTCTCTATTTTTCCCTCGAATCTCTATTGTTCTCACACCTATCTCCCCTCTCCCAAATGTTCACTTTCATTCTCTTCTGAAAATAAAACATAAAAGGCATTTATATGGACATAAGAATCCTTTTTCCTAAGCTAACATGGTGATTTTCCATAACTGGTGCCGCATGAGCTACGACTGATCCTATGACCCGTAGCAAGTTTGTACGAGTCATACCTATTGTACATAATTCCTTGGCTTGCTCAAATTTGGCTAAGTGATGGGAGTTGGTATGACTCGTACCTGCATCCTACGAGTCGTGAGTTGCTTCCGTTATCTGGCTCTGAGAACTCTAACTTTTTTTGAATATATTCACGACTGTGGTGGTACGACTCGTACCTTCCAGCAACGACTTGTACTATCTGAAGCTCTACTTAGCATTGAAAATCCTTTGAAGCTCACCTCTACTTCTTATACAATTCATACCTTCTTGCCACCGTTCGTAGTTCCATCCGTACAAGGAGTCTGCCTTTCTGCAATTCTTATGAATATTTCCACGACTCCAAGTTGCGTCTCGTACCAGTGTTGTATGGCTCGTACTGAGAGTTGTAGGTTGCATTCTTCACAATCAATCCATCTAAAACTTTTCACTGTTCTCAGTACGGTTCATACCATTAACATACAACTCGTTCTAAGATTGTGACTTAAGCTCATTTTCTGCGCTTTAAAGCTTCTTTTGCATATTCTTGCTCCAACCCTTATTTGTCCTGTAATCAAATAAAAAATGCATTATATCCATGTAAATACACTAAAGTTCATGCTATTTTCTTATTTTTGAGCATCGAAAGTGCTGTAAACTCACATCACATCAAGCATATCATGGGCATAGGAGCCAGAAAAGTTAATGTAATGGGATCTTAGGGACAGGAACTAGGGCCAGAGCATTTAGATTCCGAACAAGAGGATAACTTCTTGGACAACCAAATGGTGGATTTTTGAGCCAACGCATAAGGGTCTGGAAAAGAAACTTGGCACCAAGATTCTGGAAACTGAGGTCGGAACCAATACAGAGACAACTACAACTGGAATGGCTATAGAGACAGAAGCTGAGGTCATGAGCGAGAGTGAGAATTGACTCTACAACCACAACAAACTCATGCACATTAGCCAATCAAGAAGTCTAACATGAATCCTATCTTTCCTCAAATATGTGCCCTCACAACAAGAGAGATACCCATTTTTACTTATAAATTTTAAAATTATTACATGTATGGGTATATGAATACAACTACACTCTCTCTCACAATGAATTCTCATGCAACATGTACAGACCCATAAGCTTGCCCTTAGTGTTTTACTCAACTAATTTAGGAACATTTGAAAGTAAGATTAAGTAGGACTTATCGGGTTGTATTGTATGCTAAGGGATGAGTAGGTACTATTCTTGCCAGTAATAGTGACTATCTTCCCTAAGCACTTTTAATACATCACACTTGCTCATTAAGCGCATTATTTTCTTTCACTTCACCTCTTGTTCTTTTCACTCTCAATTTCCTTTTTTGCTTCCCCATTTCTTTAAGCACACTTATATTATTAGTAAGGAGTACTTAAGCAGCTTTTTCATTCTTTTGTTCTTTTATTTCCTAACAACACTTACTCATTTTAAACAAGTGCACCTATAATCTTTCCCTCAACGTCCACAACTACTATTTCCCCTCTTTTTAAAGATTCTCACTCAACTCTTTTGTATTTTTCACTTAAGCGCTTAGGAATTTTGGATCAATTTTAGTTCTATTGAAAGAAAAAAGATTAACCTTTTAATGTGACTAATTAAAGAATAGGCTAAAGGCTCAATGGAGCTGACTAGGATTATGCATTAAGGGTAGGTAAAGCATAGGATGAAAATATGCTTATTCAAAGAAATACCTGCATCATCTCCTACAATTAACAATCCTTATTTCTCTTTGCAAACACAATAGACATGTTCTAGATACTACATGATAGCATGGAATACATGAACAACCTTAAACTCACTGCACATGTTCAATTCTAGACAGACCCATATAGACTCTCAATTCAATTAATCACATGAATTCAACAACTAAGCACACAACATGCAGAGTCTTACCCAAGAGCCTAGGTGTCTCAAACAAAGTCATACCTTTATCAATATGCTTCACAATTAAAACTTTACTTGCCTCTTACTTATTATGTACAACACTCAACAAAAGCATCATGCAGTCAATCAACTAAGAGTTCAAGCACAAAAACCTACTGACTAATTTTCCCTCAAGACGGTCATTTGTTACACCCCGAGAAATGCTATCGTATTAGGTGTACGTGTGGATTTGTGATGAATAAAGAGAGCTTGACGCGTATAGGAAAAACTTTGGAAGCGGGGTCGGAAAGGACCAGTGTGCACGGGGCAAGCGCGACGCGCCAGCCAGCAGTGCTCTGGCCAGCGCGGCCCGACGCGGCAGGGAGCCTTGAGCAATGGGCAGCGCGGTGCACCCCCCCTGCCACCACCCTTAGTATATATAAAGTCCCTCCTTTCACTTTGAATCATATGCAAACATATTCCCACGGCTAAGCAGAGAGGGCATGCGAATATCTTATATATTTTCGTCCGATTACGCTACCAAATGTCATACAAACTAAAATTAACTTTAGGTAACGAGTTATAGACCTACGGGAAGCATTATTAAGAAGTTATTTCTCAAAAATTCGCTCGGCAAACTGGAGCTCCATCAGGTAAAAGTTGTCAGAATTGTTTCAAATTGATTCCTAAACGGCCACAGGCCTTAGATGAGTATTTCTTCCTTTTGAACTCTCGAGAAATTGTGAGTTTTCACTGAGTAATTCGAAGTTGAATTCTATTTAATACTACAATAAAAAGCTATTGTTATTTGCCAAATTTATTATTAAAAAAAGCCCTATTCTCCCAGTAACAGGGCTGCAGTTAGATAGAATCACCGATTACAAGTTACAACTCAGCAGTTAAATGAAAAACGACACTCGAGGTATGTAAGGCTATCCTTTCGGCAAGTTACATTCATCGTAAATTTAATAGACTTGTGTGCCTATACTATTTCAGAGAAACCTATTGGTATTAATTGTTATGAATTTAATTGAGACGAAAATGACGATATAGAAACGTTCGTCAAAGTTAATCCTAGACAGCTCGATTATTGTATATAATATTCGGGGTCTGAAGCTTCTGCCTATAAAATTATGTTTACAAGAGTATTATAATGTACAAAGGGACATGAGTGAGGCTGTGAGGGCCATATACAGTTTTGGAGCTTCTATTATGACCCATAGTCGAGCCAAGGCTCGGGGTCTAGTTACAACAGTTATATTACAGCCCATAGTCGAACTAAGGCTCAGGGCTCATCCACATCAGCTACAGTACGATCCATAGTCAAGTTAAGGCTTGGAATCCAATTACAGGAGTCACATTATGACCCATAGTCGGGCCAAGGCCCGGGTTCCATTTATGAAAGATTACATTATGGCCCATAGTTGAGCCAAGGCTCGGGGCCCAGTTACATAGCCCAGACAGCTCAGGCACAAGTATAGCTATAGGAGCCTATCTAGCTCATACATAGTTCAGAGAATGAATATTCTCGAGTTATAGTATGTTTATGAACCTTCACTCGCCAGACAGTAGAGTATATTATTTGTACTTGCCAGGGCTTATGGGGGCCCAGGTAGGTTATTCTGTGTTATTTGTACCTTCCAGGCTTATGGGGGTCCCGTTAGATTGTTGTTTGTGTATGTATACTTGTTAGTTAGATGTTTCAGGTAGTGAGAATGTTCAGGTTAAAATCTTACCCTTCTTCATGATTACTTTAGTTTTATCAGCTTTCATTTATTTATCATTTTACTGTCTTACATATTTGGTACATATTTTACTGGCGCCCATCTTTGGGGATCTGCATTATGTACCTGCATGTGTGGGTAGACGTTGTTCAGGACCCTCTTAGTCATCAGTTGGAGTCAATAATTTGTTCATCTCCCTTCTTCCGGTGTTGGTAGTTAGAAGAGGTTTGTTCTTTTGTGGTACAATTTATGGGTAGGTCGGGGCCGTGTCTTGACCGTTGTTCCACTCTTAGATGCTTGTAGGCTACAAATTTCTAGTAGTTAGCATTTGTTGATGACTGTGTGGGCCGGGCCCTATGTATGTTTATTTCATGTGATGGCCGTGTGGGGCCTTGTTTAGCTATCAATTAGCGGCCCTGTCGGCTGTAACATAGTTTAGTTGTCTGATTTCATTTCAGTAATAACTAGACAGCATGGTGGTCTTATTGGCCCGCATAGGATCCCTATTATTATGTTGTTGGTGGTTAGCTGTCTTCTTTTACAGGTGGCCTTATTGGCTAGAGGCTGTATTTATAGCCGAGATATAGGTCATCATTTTCTTGGATTAAGTTACAGGCGTGCACTAATAGTGCACCAGGCTAGTCAGGTTAGCCCAGATCTGAGTGTGGCACTAGGTGCCAGTCATGACTCCTTAGGTGGGGCGTGACAAACTTGGTATCAAAGAAGGTCGTATCCCAAGTAGTCTGCAAGTCGTGTGAAGTAGATTCTTGTCTATGGATGTGTTGTGCACTTCAATCTATAGGCAGGAGGCTACAAGGCATAATAGTGTGGTTACTCTTCTTTCTCCTCCGGTCGTGCTATGGAGATGTGTTTTATAGGGTGACTCCGTAAGCTTATGTTATTCTATTTATTTACAGAGAAGAATGACTGATGCACAGTGGACCATGAATAGTCGAGATCTAGATGTGGCAACAAGAGAGGGCACTAGTAGGGGGCCCCAGTCAGAGACAGCCCGATCTGAGAGAGACAAGGAGACGTCACCTAGATCTCCCCAACACTCACCACCGCGCTCAGAGCCCTCTAGAACAGTAGATATACCAGTACCATCCCCAGCCATTCTCATGCCATCAGATCAGGAGCTAAGGGGTGCATTCTATATGTTGGTTCAGATGATGGCTGCCCAGTGACAGCCTCAACTAGTAGTACCATCTGTCGTTGAGCCCACTAAAGGGCCCGGTAGTTCAAGGGTCCGTGAGTTTCTTGCCCTGATTCCTCCGTAGTTTACAGGGACAGATCAGTGAGATGACCCCCAGAATTTCATAGATCAGCTGTAGAGAATATTCAGGGTTATGCATGCCTCATCTACAAAATCAGTTGACTTAGCAGTACTTCAATTGCAAGATGTGGCGGTCTTGTGGTACAAGAGTTGGGAGAGATCCCGAAGCAGAGACGCACCTCCACCTATATGCTTAGCTTCTCAGAGGCTTTCATACACCATTATTTGCCCAGGAGGATAAGTAGGCTAGAGTAGAGTAGTTTATTGTATCTAGAGTAGAGTAGAATGAGTGTTGGAGAATATGCATTGATATTTGATTCCTTAGCCAGATATGCACTCTCATTTGTTGACACTATGCCAGCCAGGGTGCATCGATTTATTTTGGGATTTGCACCGGAATATGTGGAGTCTGGTATTATAGCTACACCTCAATAGGATATGGATATTCCTTTTCTCAAAATATAGAGGATCTTAGACAATGCTAGTATGCCATGGAAAGGGCGGGTCAAGAGCAGCGTCGGAGGGTTAGACCCGCAGATTTTATGGCAGACTTTTAGGGTGGGCCCAGGCCTCGCCTGTCAGATAGGCCACCTAGGCCCCCATTCCAGAAGTACAAGGATAGTATATTTGATCATTGGAGGCAGTCAGGTCCCAGCGAATGTTCATGAGCACCAGGTTCGCAGCAGCATAGGGGGCTAGATCAGACAGGATCAACAGTACCACGATGCAGTACCTGTCATAGGCCGCATTCGAGGAGATGCAGGTATGGTTCCACCGCCTATTATTCCTATGGATAGGAGGGGCCCATAATGAGAGCTTGCCCGACTAGACTCCAGGGCGGTCAGGGCCAACAACATAGATCCTCAGTAGATTCATTTGCCCCAGCACCTTCTGCAGGGTGCAGGCCCCCACCTCCAGCCGGCAGAGGTCGAGGCAGATCTGGGGCATCTAGTTCAGGCAGTGGTTAAGATCGCACATATGCACTACTAGGGAGACAGGAATCAAAATCATCGCCAGATGTTATGACAGGTACATTAGATGTTTTCTCTCACTCCGTTTATGCTTTAATATACCCGGGCTCCACTTTGTCATATGTTACTCCGTTAGTGCCTCGAAAGTTTAATATAGTGCCAGAATTGCTTCAGTGACCCTTTTTAGTGTCTACACCTCTCGGTGACTTTATTATTGCAAAAAGAATTTAGATGAGTTGTACAGTAGAGATTGTTGGTCGCCAGACCTTAGCAGATCTAGTATAACTAGAAATGACCGATTTTGATGTGATTATGGGTATAGATTTGTTGGCACCATGTTAGGCCTCTGTAGAGTGTTGGACCAGAATTGTCCAATTTCACTTTGCAGGGAAAGTAATACGTGGGTGGACGAGTAATACAGCTACATCAAAAGGTAAGTTTATATCCTATCTTCGGGAAAAAAGGTTGATAGTGAAGGGGTGTATCTACCATATTATCAGGGTTCGGGATATACAAGAAGAATCCCCGACTCTCCAGTCTATTCCAGTGGTTAATGAGTTCCCATATGTGTTTCTAGATGAACTTCCTACTATTCCCCCAGAGCGGGAAATAGATTTCTCTATAGACTTGCTACCGAATACTCAGCCTATATCCATCCCTCCATACCGAATGGCTCCTGCTGAATTGAGGGAATTGAAGGAGCAACCAAAAGATCTGCTGGATAAGGGATTTATTAGGCCAAGTACATCTCCGTGGGGTGCACCAGTTCTGTTTGTAAGAAATAGAGATGGCTCCCTCTGCATACGCACAAACAATCGACAATTGAACAAGGTTACTATTAAGAATAAATACCCACTACCCAGGATAGACGGCTTTTTTGATCAGCTGCAAGGAGAGAAATATTTTTCTAAAATTGACTTGAGATCCGGGTACCACCAGGTTCGAGTTTGGGAGAGAGATATCGCAAACACAGTTTTCAGGACCAGGTATGGTCATTTTGAATTCCTAGTCATATCCTTCGGATTGACAAATGCCCCAACAGTGTTCATGGATCTGATGAACAGTATCTTTAGGCCATACATATATCTATTTTTGATAGTGTTTATTGATGATATTCTAGCATACTCCCGCTCAGAAGTAGAACACAAAGATCATTTGCAAATAGTACTTCAGATCCTCAGAGACTGCCAGCTATATGCAAAGTTTCTAAATGTGAATTCTAGTTAAATTCTGTAGCTTTCTTAGGCCACATTGTATCAGAGCCTCGTATTCAAGTTGATTGGAAGAAAATAGAGGCAGTAAAGACATGGCCTAGGCCTACAACCCTAATGGAGGTTCGCAGTTTCCTGGGATTAGCTGGGTATTATAGAAGGTTTTTGGAAGGGTTTTCTATCATATCAATGCCTTTGACTAAATTTACTTAGAAAGCAGCCAAATTTTAGTGGTCCGAGGATTGTGAGCAGTTTTTCCAGGAAATAAAAAATTTATTGACATCGACACCAGCGTTAGCTTTGCCAGAAGGCTGAAAGGGTTATGCTATATATGGCGACGCTTCAGGAATTGGGTGATGTTACACCCTATAAAAGTTAATGATTAGTAAGCGTATGCGTGGATTTGAGGTGAATAAAGAGAGTACGACGCATGTAGAGAAGTCTAAGAAGTTGGGTCGAACGAGTCCAGGCCGCAAGGGCTAACGCAATGTGCCAACACCCTAGCGCTCTGGGCAGTGCGGCGTGTCAGCCCTTGGTGCATTAAGGGGCGCGACGCGGGGGTGAGGGCAGAGCGATGGGCGGCGCGGGTCGCCCCCCTGCCACCGCCCAAATATGTATATAAGTCTCCCTTGTTATATTTCATTTCATTTTCCATAGTTCACACTAATAGAGAGGAGGGAAAACGAGGAAAACAATAAATTTTCATCCGCTTACACTACAAAACGCCACCCAAATTCAAATTAACTTTGGGTATAAAAGTTTAAGGCCGTACGGAGCATTACTATGGAGTTATTTTCATGAAATTCGCTCGGCGAATCGATATTCTGCCGAGCCAAAGTAGTCAAAATTGCACCAAACTAATTTCTATACGATCACAGGCTACAAGTAAGCATTTCTCCCTTATGAACTTTTGAGAAATTATACGTTTTCGATGTGTTATGTTAAGTTGAAGTATAGTTAATATTTATACAGAAAGTTATCATTTTTTGATGAATTTAGTACTGAAACTAGTCTCATTCTCCCAGTAATACGATTATAGTTAGAAAGAGTTATTAAGTACAATTTGAAACTCACTAGTTAATCATAAATCGACAATCCAGTATGTTAAGACAAATTCGTCCAGCAAGTTAGTTTCTTTGATATTATAATTCAATTTGAATTCCAGTAAGAAAGGCAACAGTATATTTATTGTGATTAGCAGTTGTTTTTAGCTGAGACTAGTATTCCATGTCTAGTTAGGAATTGACTTTTTCCTGTATAACCCTCCATAACCAACCCTAGGGTTAATAGTTGTGTTGACGCTTGCTAGGGGCGAGATGACGTCGCTCCAAGGAGCGGTATGCCATCCACATGGGACGAAGATGGGGTCCAAGGTCTTCATATAGTCCATTCCATGGCTGGACTATTTTTATGTCGATCGGTACTACATTACACCTGCTGTCGAGCCTAGTGTTCGGGGTACAAATATCAGATATCAGGAGTCCACTGGACAGACACAGCTACAGTTGAGGGGCAGAGCGAGCTAAGTTGCAGACCCAGGGGACTGGTAGGACGGCTATAGTTATTAGATGACTCAATATGACCTTGTTAGGGGTATATGGATTGAAGTGTACTCACCGGGGCTTATGGGGGCCCCGGGTGGGTTATTTTGTGCTGGTTGTTCCTTCCGGCTTATGGGGCTAGGTAAGGTACTTGTTTGCACAGTTACTAGTAGATTAGGTAGCGGGAAGATCAACTATTCAGGTAGTATATCTATCCCTCCTTTTCAGTTACTATCAGTTTCATTTCAGTTCATTTAGTTATTTACAGTTACTACGTTAGATATTCAGTACATATTATACTGACGACTTTCTTGGGGCGCTGCATTACTTTCTTGTAGGTACAAATAGACACGGACTAGGACCTTCCTAGTTTTCAGCCAGATTAGCAGTGCAGTCAGCTCCTTTCCTCTGGAGCTCATAGTTAGAAGATTGACTCTCTTTTTGTTTGTACAGTTTACGGGTAAGTTGGGGCCCTATCTCGACCAGTATATCACTCCCAGAGGCTTGCAGATTGTTTCTAATTCTCTGTGGTTAGTTGTTGTTGGCCTTATGGGGCCCATATGTGTTTTATCTTGCGTGTTGTCCATGTGGAGCCTTGTTTAGCTGTTAATTAGGGGCCTTGTCGGCCATGTCTTAGTTTATGCTGGATTTACTTTACAGTCATAACTAGACATCATGTTGGTATTGTCGGCCGGCTTAGGATTCCCAATTATTACCTATTGTCTGGGTAGCTGTTTTCTCTTACAATTTTCTATAAGGCCTTGTTGGTTGGGGGCTGTGTTTACAGCCGAGATATAACCCGTTGTTTTCTTGATTCGAGATTTAGTGTTAGTCATGCACTAGAGGTGCGTAAGCTCAGTCAGGACAGTTCAGACCCTAGTAGGACACCAGGTGCTAGTCATTCCTCCCAACGTAGGGCGTGAAAAACTTGGTATTAGAGTAGGTCGTATCTTAGGGAGTATGCAAGCCATGGTAAGTAGAGTCTTGTCTATGGAAGTGTTGTGCACCACATACAATAGACAAGAGGTTATGAGGCATGTTAGGATAGTTACTCTTCTTTCTCTTCCAGTCTTGCTATAAAGCTGTGATGTAAAGAGATGAGTTCCTAAGCTTATGGGAATTTGCTTTTCTATAGAGAGATGTAGGACACGCGACAGACCATGACTGGCAAGAAATTAGATGTTTCAGCATGGGAGGAACTAGCAAGGTGCCTCCGTCAGAGTTGGCCCGATCTGACGGCGATAGGAAGACTATATCTCGGTCTCCCCAGCACTCTCAGCCACGCCAGGAGCCGTCCAGAGTGGCAGATGTGTCGGCACCGCCTCCAGCAGTCTCTATACCGATGCCATCAGATCAAGAGGTTAGGAGTGTTGTTTTTATGAAAGCCTAGATGATGGCTACACAACGTCAGCCTGTGGTACCCGTGGTTGCTGAATCTTAAGGAGGACCTAGTAGTTCGAGGTCCGGGAGTTCCTTGCACTGAGTCCCCCGGAGTTTGTTGGGACGGACCGGGATGAGGATCCTCAGGACTTTTAAGAGAAGCTGCAACGGATCTTTAGAGTAATGAATGCTACACCTGCAAAATCAGTTGAGTTAGAAATATTTCGAATATAGGACATAACAATATTATGGTGTGAGATTTGGGAAAGGTCCTGAGGTAGAGATGTTCCTGCTCCGACTTGGTACAGCTTTTCAAAGGCCTTCTTGGACCATTATTCACCGTGGGAGATCCGACAGGCCCGGTAGATCAGTTTTTGTATCTAGAGCAGGGCTTGATGAGTATTCGGGAGTATGCTACGAGGTTTGATTCCCTAACCCGATATGCACCGGCTTTTGTGGATACCATGCCAGCTAGGGTGCATCGGTTTATCATGGGGTTGAATCCAAAATAAGTAGAGACTTGTATTACATCTACTCTGCGAGAGGACATGGATATTTCCCATGTTCAAGCATTTTCTCAAAATATTAAGGTGATCAGAAAGTGGCAGCGAGAGATAGAAAGAATAAATCAGGAGTAGCATCGTAGGGCTAGGCCGAGTGATGTGCAGGTAGAATTACAAGGCGTACCCAGGCCATAACTATCAGGAAGACCACCCAGACCACAACCTCCACAGCAGCAACAGGGTATTAAATCAGGTCGTTGCGGACAGTCAGGACCCGGCGAGAGTTCGCGACCATCAGGCTCGCAGCAGTAGAGAGGGTTAAAGCAGAGTAGATTTACCGTGCCACTTTGCCCTATTTGTAGTCTCCGTCATCCTGGGGCTTGTAGGTATGGTTCTTTTGCATTTTACATATGCGGGCAGGAGGGTCACCTGATGAGAGTCTGTCCAGCCAGGGGTCAAAGTGATCGGGACTGAAAGGATAGATCTTCAGTAGGGCCACGTTCCCCAGCATCTCCAGTAGGGCATAGACCCTCGGCTCCAGCAGGAAGAGGCCGAGAAAGATCAGGGGCATCTAGCTCAGGCACCGGTCCAAATCGTACCTATGCTTTACCGGGATGACAGGAGTTTGAGTCGTCGCCAGATGTGGTGACAGGTATGCTGGATATCTGCTCTCACTCTGTGTATGTCTTGATAGACCCAGACTCCACTTTTTCTTATGTTACACCATTAGTGGCCCAGAAGTTCGGTATTATGCCAGAATTGCTTCAACAATCTTTTTCAGTGTCTACCCCCGTTGGTGACTCTATCAAAGCCAAGAGGGTCTACCGGGGGCGCATAGTAGAGGTTGTTGGTCGCCAGACTTTAGCAGATTTGGTAGAATTAGAAATGATTGTCTTTGATGAAATTATGGGTATGGATTGGCTAGAACCATGTGACACCAATGCAGAATGTTGGACCAAAACTGTCCGATTCCACTTTCTAGGGGAGGTAGTATGGGAGTGGAAAGGTAATGCAGCCACGCCAAAAGGTAGGTTTATTTCCTATCTTTGGGGAAGGAAGTTAATAGAAAAGGGTTGCGCATCTATCATATTTTCAGGGTTCAGGATGTTCAAGATGAATCCCCAACTCTCTAGTCCATTCCAGTAGTTAATGAATTTCCAGACGTATTCCCGGATGGACTTCCTAGTATTCCCCCAGAATGGGAGATCGATTGTGTAATTGACTTGTTACCAGGTACTCAGCCTATATGCATCCCTCCTTACCGAATAGCTCCTGCCAAGCTCAAAGAATTGAAGGAATAGTTGAAAGATCTGTTAGATAAGGGCTTTATCAGGTCGAGTACTTCACCGTGGGATGCGCCAGTCCTATTTGTGAGAAAGAAGGATGGCTCCCTCTGCATGTGTATAGACTACCAGCAGCTAAATTCTGGCAGTCCTTTCAGAAGAGCCTGGAGACACAAGTTAAACTGAGTACAACCTTCCATCCTCAAATAGACGGGCAGGCAGAACATACAATTCAAACACTCGATGATATGTTATGATCGTGCGTGTTAGACTTTAGAGGCAGTTGGGATAAGAATTTACCCCTTATTGAATTCGCTTACACTAACAGTTATCATTCAACAATCCAGATGGGACCTTATGAGGCCTTATATGGGCGGAAATGTAGATCCCCAGTTGGTTAGTTCGAGGTAGGAGAATTAGAGTTGATTGGGCCAGACATAATCCCCTAGTCAAAGGAGAAAGTAAAGCTTATCAGAGAATGCAGAGTCGTCAGAAGAGTTAGGCTGATGTACAACATAGAAACCTGGAGTTTGATGTAGGTGAGTGGGTATTTCTAAAAGTGTCACAGTTGAAGGGCGTGATGAGATTTGATAAAAAGGGAAAGCATAGCTCGAGATTTATAGGACCGTACCGAATCCTCCAAAGAATAGGCCAGGTGGCATATGAACTAGATCTGCCTTGAGAGTTAGAATCTGTACACCCAATCTTTCATATGTCGATGTTACGAATGTGTATAGGAGATCCATCCCGAATTGTGTCAGTTGAGGATGTCCAGATTACTGAGGAGTTAGCCTATGAAGAGGTTCCATTGGCCATAGTTTACCGGCAGGTCCGTAGGTTGACGACTAAAGATTTTACCTCAGTTAAGGTATTGTGGAGGAACAGGAATAGAGAAGAGATGACTTGGGAAGCTGAGGACGATATGAGATCCAGATATACTCATTTGTTCCAGGCTTAGTCCAGACTATGCAGTTGAGGTACATTCTTGATTCAGTTGTTATTTTATGATTTTTGTATATATATTGTTCAGTTGACTACAATCGTGTTGTGAAATAGTTGTTATAGTGTTATGTTAAGTGCCTGTGTTGGACTTTTCTACATTTCAGGATTTCCGGATAATCCATATTACAGGGGAGACTCTGCTGAAATTTTTCAAGAATAATAGTTAAGAGAGTTAAACTCTTATGAATTGTAGTTGACATTCGAGGACGAATGTACCTAAGGAGGGAAAGATGTTACACCCCATAAAAGTTCACGATTAGTAAGCGTACGCATGGATTTTAGGTGAATAAAGAGAGTACGTCGCATGTAGAGAAGCCTCGAAAGTCGAATTGAACGAGGCCAGGCCGCAAGAGCCAGCGCGACGCGCCAGCATCCTAGCACCCTGGGCAGGGCGGCGGGGCCAGCCCTTTGGCCTTTGAGGGGCACAACGCGGGAGTGAGGCATCGCGATGGGCAGCACGGGGCGCCGCCCCTTCCACCGCCCAAATATGTATATAAGGTTCCCTTGTTATATTTCATTTAATTTTCCATATTTCACATGGCCAGAGAGGAGGGAAAATGAGGAAAAAAATAAATTTTCATCCGTTTACATTATGAAACGCCACCCAAATTCAAATTAACTTCGGGTATCGAAGTATAAGGCCATAGGAAGCATTAATACAGAGTTATTTTCGCAAAATTCGCCCGGCGAATAGATATCCCGCAGAGCCAAAGCTGTCAGAATTTCTCCAAACTAATTTATATACGATTACAGGCTACAAGTAAGCATTTCTCCCTTCTGAACTTTCGAGAAATTATATGTTTTTGACCGTGTTCTATTATGTTTAAGTATAGTTAATATTTATATAAAAAGTTGTCATTTTTTGCCGAATTTAGTACTGAAACTAGTCTTATCTCCCAGTAATACGTTTATAGTTTGAAAGAGTTGTTTAGTATGATATAAAACTTAATAGTTAATCAGAAATTGGCAATCCAGGTATGTTAAGACAAATTCATTTGGTAAGTTAGTTTCTTCAGTATTATAATTTAGTTTGAGTCCTAGTAGGAATGCCAACAGTATATTTATTGTGATTAGCAGTTGTTATTAGCTGAGACTAGTATTCCATGTCTAGTTGGGAATTGACTTTGCCCTGTATATCCCTCCATAAACAACCCTAGGGTTAATAGTTTTGTCGACACTGGCCAGGGGCGAGATGACGTCGCTCCAAGGAGCAGTATGCCATCATCATGGGACGAAGATGGGGTCCAAGGTCCTCATATAGTCCATTCCATGGATGGACTATTTTTATGCTGATCAGAACTATATTACGCCGCCTGTCGAGCCTAGTGCCCAGGGTACAGATATTAGATGTCAAGAGTCCACCGGACTCAGACACAGCTAGAGTTCAGGGGCATAGCGAGCTAAGTTGCAGACCCAGGGGACTGGTAGGATAGCTATAGTTATTAGATGACTCAATATGACCTTGTTAGGGGTATATAGATTGAAGTGTACTCACCAGGGCTTATGGGGGCCCCGGGTGGGTTATTTTGTGCTGGTTGTTCCTTCCGGCTTATGGGGGCTAGGTAAGGTACTTGTTTGCATAGTTACTAGTAGATTAGGTAGCAGGAAGATCAGCTATTCAGGTAGTATTTCTATCCCTCCTGTTCAGTTACGATCAGTTTCATTTCAGTTCATTCAGTTATTTACAGTTACTACGTTAGATATTCAGTACATATTGTACTGACGACTTTCTTGGACGTTGCATTACTTTCCTGCAGGTACCAATAGACACGAAATAGGACCTTCCTAGTTTTCAGCTAGATTAGAAGTGCAGTCAGCTCCTTTCCTCTTCAACTCATAGTTAGAAGATTTACTCTTTTTTTGTTTGTACAGTCTACAGGTAGGTCGGGGCCCTGTCTCGACCAGTATATCACTCCCAGAGGCTTGCAGATTGTTTCTAATTCTCTGTGGTTAGTTGTTGTTGGACTTATGGACCCATATGTGTTTTATCTTGCGTGTTGGCCGTGTGGGGCCTTGTTTAGCTATTAGTTAGTGGCCTTGTCGGCTATAGCTTAGTTTATGCTGGATTTACTTTACAGTCATAACTAGACATCATGTTGGTCTTGTCGGCCGGCTTAGGATTCCCTATTATTACCTATTGTCTGGGTAGCTGTTTCTCTTACAATTGGCTATAAGGCCTTGTCGATCGGGGGCTGTGTTTACAGCCGAGATATAGCCTGTTGTTTTCTTGATTCGAGATTTAGTGTTAGTCATGAACTAGAGGTGCGTAAGCTTAGTCAGGCCAGTTCAGACCCTAGTAGGACACCAGGTGCCAGTCATTCCTCCCAACGTAGGGCGTGACAAGTTATGGTGTGTTTTGATGCAACATGGAAAAGTTATTGCGTATGCTTTAAGGTAATTAAGGAAACATGAAAAGAACTATCCCACCCACGACCTAGAGTTAGTTGCAGTGGTTCGCCCCTTAAAAACATGGAGGTCTTTCTTGTATGGTGTACATGTGGACATTTTTACTGATCATAAAAGCCGCAAGTATATTTTCACGCAGAAGGAGTTGAATTTATGATAGCGCCGTTGGCTAGAATTATTGAATGATTATTACGTGGACATATTTCCCAGAAGCCAAAGAANATTTTCACGCAGAAGGAGTTGAATTTATGATAGCGCCGTTGGCTAGAATTATTGAATGATTATTACGTGGACATATTTACCCCCCAAAGGAAGGCCAATATTGTAACAGATGCCCTCAGCCGCCGATCTATGGGTAGTCTGGCACATCTGAAACCAGAACAATGGGAAATGGCCCGAGAATTGCACCAGCTACCCAGTTTTTGAGGTACAGAAGTCGCCTCTGCGTTCCAAATGTAGCGGGGCTCCGCCAACAGATTATGGCAGAGGTACACCACTCCCATTACTCTCTTCATCCAGGTTCAACGAAATTATACTGGTGGCCTGGAATAAATAAAGGTGTGGCCAAATTTGTAGTGCAGTGCTCTAATTGCCAATTGGTGAAAGCCGAACATCAAAAACCTGGTGGCCTAACTCAGGAAATGGATATACCTATGTGGAAATGGGAGGCAGTTAATATGGATTTTGTAATAGGACTACCTCGTACAAGATGCAAATTTGTCTCTATTTGGGTGGTTGTTGATTGGTTAATGAAATAAGCTCACTTTTTTTCCAGTCCAAACTACATTCTCAGTTGATGATTACGCTGAGCTATATATTAAAGAGATAGTCCGTTTACATGGAGTCCCAACATGTATCATTTTAGATAGAGGGGCATAGTTTACAGCTAGATTTTGGCACTCATTTCAGAAAGGTTTTGGGACACAAGTTAATCTGAGTACAACATTCCATCTTTAGACAGACAGTCAGGTAGAGCGCACCATTCAAATGCTTGAAGATATGTTACAGGCATGTGTGCCAGATATTTGAGGAAGCTGGGATGAACAATTACCCCTCATTAAATTTTCATATAATAATAATTATCATTCCGTAATTCAGATGGCAGCTTATGAGGCATTATATGGGCGGAAATGCAGGTCCCCCATCGGATAGTTTGAGGTAGTCTGACCAGATATGGTTCACCAATCAGAAGAGAAAGTGAAACTTATTAGGGAGTGGTTGATGACAACCCAGAGTCGCAAAAGTCCTACTCCGATGTGCGGCGTAGAGACTCGAAATTTAATATAGATGATTGGGTATTCCATAAACTGTCGCCAATGAAGGGTGTGATGAGATTTGGCAAGAAAGGCAAGCTTAGCCTGAGGTTCATTGGGCCGTATCGGATCATACGAAGAATAGGCCGAGTGGCATAAGAATTAGAGTTGCCTTCTGAGTTAGAGTCTGTTCACCCAGTATTTCACGTGTCCATGTTGGAAAAGTGTATAGGGAACCCGTCTCGAGTTGTGCCAGTTGAGAACATTCAAGTTACTGAGGTGTTAGCCTATGAAGAAATCCCAGTTGCAATATTAGATAGACACGTTCATAGACTTAGAACTAAAGACGTCGCCTCTGTTAAAGTACTATGGAGGAAAAGAAATAAAGAAGAAATGACCTGGGAAGCTAAGGATGACACAAGATGTAGATATCCTCACCTTTTCCAGGATTGATTCAGATTATATGGTTAAGGTGATATTGTTATTCAGTTGTCATTTTACTACTTATGTTATTAGTACTGCCTAGTTAGCTACCTCTCTGTGGTGAAATAGTTGTTTATAGCGTCTTGTGAGACACTTATGTTGGACTTTTCTGTGTTTTAGGTTTTCAGATAGTCCATATTACAGAGGAGACTTTTCCGAAATTCTTCTAAATATTGGTTATGAAGAATTAACTCCTTTAAGCCTAAATATGCCATTCGGGGACGAATGTTCCTAAGCGGGGAGGATGTTACACCCCATAAAACTATATCGATAGTAGGCGTACGCGTGGATTTGTGATAAATAAAGAGAGCTTGACTCGTATAGGAGAAACCTCGAAAGCGAGGTCGGACGGAACCAGTGTGCATAGGGCCAGCCGCGACGCGCCAGCAAGCAGTGCACTGGCAAGAGAGGCGCGCCAGGCCTTTTGGTGCCTCGAGAGGCGT
>JACEIK010000115.1:386384-451077 GCA_018107945.1 Datura stramonium | reverse complement strand
TTCACTTCGAATCAAATGCAAACATATTCCCACGGCTAAACAGAGAAGGAACAGGAATTTCCTATATATTTTCATTTGATTACGCTACCAAATTCTGTACAAACTTAAATTAACATCGGATAACGAGTTTTAGGCCTACGGGAAGCATTACTACGAAGTTATTTCTTAAAAATTTGCTCGGCAAACTGGATCTCCGTTGGGAAAAAGATGTCAGAATTGTTTCAAATTGATTCCTAAATGGCCACAGGACATAGGTGAGTATTTATCCCTTCTAAACTCTCGAGAAATTGCGAGTTTTCACAAAGATTTTCGTAGTTGAATTATAGTTGATACTATTATCAAAAGCTATCATTATTTGCTAAAATTTATTATTAAAACTAGCCCTATTCTTCCATTAATAGGGTAGCAGTTAGACAGAATTGCCGGTTACAAGTTACAACTCGCCAGTTAAATGAAACTCGGCAGTCGAGGTATGTAAGGATATCCTTTAGGCAAGTTACGTTCATTGTAAAGTTAGTACGACTTGTGTGACTATAGTATTTTAGAGCAAACCTGTTGGGGTCAGCTATTATTAATTGTATTGAGATGAAACTTACGATATAGAAAGCCTCGTCAGAGTGAACCCTAGACAACTCGATTGTTGTATACGATATTCCGTGTCTGAATGTTGTTGCCTATAAAATTATGTTTAGATGAGTAGTATAATGTCCGAAGGGATAAGAGTGAGGCTTTGAGGGCCATATCCAGTTTCAGAGCTTCTATTATGACCCATAGTTGAGCCAAGGCACGGGGTCAAGCTACAGTAGTTATATTACAGCCCATAGTTGAGCCAAGGCTCGGAGCTCAGCCACAGAAGCTACAGTACGATTCATAGTTGAGCTAAGGCTCGGATTAAAGTTACAGCAGTCATATTATGACCCACAGTCGGGCCAAGGCCCGGGGTCCAGTTATAAGAGATTACATTATGGCCCATAGTCGAGCGACGGCTCGGGGCCTAGTTACACAACCTAGACGGCTAAGCCAAAGGTGTAGCTAAAGGAGCCTATATGGCTCAGACACAGTTCAGAGAATGAATATTCCTAATTATAGTATGTTTACGAACCTTTAGTCGCCAGACTGTAGAGGGTACATTATTTATACTTTCTGGGGCTTATGGGGGCTCAGGTAGGTTATTCTGTGTTGTTTGTACCTTCCAAGCTTATGGGGTCCTGGTTAGGTTATTGTTTGTATATTTATACTTGTTAGTTAGATGTTTTAGGTAGTGAGATCGTTCAGGTTAAACTCTTACCCTTCTTCATGATTACTTCAGTTTTATCAGCTTTCATTCAGTTATCATTTTACTACCTTACATATTTGGTACATATTGTACTGATGCCCATCCTTGGGTGCTGCATTACTTGCCTGCAGGTGCGGATAGACGCAGTTCGGGACCCTCTTAGTCATCAGCTAGAGTCAACAGTTTGTTCATCTCCCTTCCTCCAGAGTTGGTAGTTAGAAGAGGTTTGTTCTTTTGTGGTACAATTTATAGGTAGGTCGAGGCCTTGTCTTGACCGTTATTCCACTTTCAAAGGCTTGTAGGCTATAGATTTACAGTAGTTAGCTTTAGTTGCTGGTCGTGTGGGACTTATGTATATTTATTTCATGTGATAGCCGTGTGGGGCCTTGTTTAGCTTTCAGTTAGCGACCTTCTCAGCTATAACATAGTTCCGTTGTCTGATTTCATTTTAGTTATAACTAGATAAAATGGTGGTCTTGTCGGCCCACATAGGATCCCTGTTATTATGTTGTTGGTGGTTAGTTTTCTTCTTTTACAGGTGTCCTTGTCTTCCAGAGGCTATATTTACTGCCGAGATATAGCTTGTCATTTTATTGGATAAAGTTATAGCCATGCACTAGTAGTGCACAAGACTAGTCAGGTTAGACTAGAACCCAGTGTTGCACAAGGTGCCAATCATGCCTCCCTAGGTGGGGCATGACATCGTCATCCTTCCATCTTCAGGAAAAGTCTTTAACTAAGACTAAGACAATATTTATAGACAGACAAAAATTTTTATTCTTGGTTCAAAGTGCACCCCATCGGAAAGAAAAACCAAAGAGCGGGTGAAATGTGTTCAACTTCCAACTTTTCATCAAACAATATTATACCAAGCACCAAATTCAACGAAAATCACTTAGCAAAAACTTTGAATCCCCTCACGCCGCACTCAATATATGCTATGTACCCAAAGCATCATTTAAAAGCAAGACTAAAGGTGAGATATACTTCCTGAGGCCTCCATGGCTAGCTAGCAGCATGTATTGTCCATTTTTCATCTTGGGGATCCTCAACCTCACACTTGTGTTTTTCATGCTCCTTAGCTTCCTCTTCTAAGGGTAGTCAGACTTCTGCTCTATCTGTACTTATGTTACACCAACAAAAACAAAAATAAAAAGTGAAGATAAACAAAATACGAACAGAGAAAAAGAAATTGTACCTGTGGTACTCTAGGGTTGCCTCCCAAGCATCGCCTGAGTTTACGTCACGACACGATGAATCAAGTTCCACCATTTCTCATTCCACTTTGAGGATATGAATCTCACCTCTAATTTCTTTTCTAATTTCCTACTATTCTCTAGGGGTGGTGGTTAAAAATTTAAGGGTCCAACCAGTAGATGTCGCTGTTTACATTTATTGGCCCTTAAGTAAGTAAAGTCATTCTGTCTCTTAGACTCAACAAATTTCAGAACATACGGGGCTTGTTTCTCCTCTAGGCCTTTCTCTATAAACTTTGAAGACTCAATTTCTAAGTTTTCAACCAAATTTAATGTCGAGAAATTCTTAGAATAGGGTAGAATACACCTCAACTCTAAAATAACATTATGCTTGGCCTCCTTACTTTTGTACACCTCCTTCACATCAACATCTAACTCCATATGAATGTCAAATGGTTGGAATTCTATCCCCTCCCTTTCATGACTAGATTGGCCATATGTGTGAGACCATCACAGAGAGTCTCAGGAGCTTCAATTGTTGAGCTTGTTCCAAGAAATCACCCTTTTTTCTCCTTGAAATCCCTCTTGAGTATTGGATAAGACCGTGACTTGCAAATCAATGAAAGCTTCAACCTTCGCCTTTATCTCCGTGAACTTGGCGCTTATCATTTCTATGGCCTCTCCATTTTCCTTAGTCTGAACCCACATTACTTTGATCTGCTCCCTCATCACTTCTGTCTGCTGAAATACCTGTTTTAACATGTTTTCTATCTAAGCTTGGTGTTCTAAGTCCTCTTTTTCATTATTCCTATACTCATCAAAAAAATAGAAGGATCATAGTAGAGACTTGGGCGAGGGGAATATGAATTTGGACAACCATTCTAATCGTCATCCTGACCACCACATATATTACATATATGACAGTATTTCCATAAGTGGGGTCCTCCACAATTCGGACAAGAATAATTGAAATATAAGTATCCACCATTCAACCTATTTGTATTCTATGATGTCATGTCAAGAAGGGTATAAAACTAAAAACAAAAATAAAAGATATCTAAAAACAATATTTTTTTTCAACACTTAGAAAATTCTATATCGACACTAAACAAGTAATTCACTAATTTTTCCTGTTTCCTGGCAACAGCGCAAAAAACTTATTCGCACTCCAACACATGCACAAGCATATGCGGTTAAAGTGACTCTGAAGAGCCAGATGTCGAACCCACAGGGACTGGACTATTTCAGAAAATATTCAAGTTCAAGTGTTACTTCAAATTTCACAAGTGTTGGTTTTAGAGATTTTGATTGTTTTATTTAAATCTACAGTGATAGCAAATAGTTTAGAAATACAGTAATGAGAATCATCTAGAGTTAAGACCCAACAATCATGAAATGCTCAAATTCACAATGGTTCAAGTATTTAAAATTCATTTTTTGTCTCACAATGTTAAAAGCAAAGTTCATGGTCTTATGAGCCTCTAAACACAACATACTAGTCTCACACCTACATCATTGAGCAGGGATGTAGCGTCCTAATTCGTGAGCAATTAACAATGTGGATGTGGTTTACGGGGTTTATGCCCTAGATTATGGACTTTTGTACCTCTAATCATTTAACCTAGAATTAACTTTACAACTACATCTGAGAGTGGTGATGTGACAATTTAATCCTAAGTGTCTAGCTATCTTCCCCTTTAATTAACCAAACAAGGTGAATTAAGTGTAATTGCTATTCCAACCGCGAATCCTATCTTGAAGACAAGAACTTTCTCCTTGCATTCTTTTGTTCTAACCTAGGGTTACTCTTTCAAGCTTTTTCCTAAAATTAACAAGTGAATTTCAATGGTGATCAAGCATTAAAATAATAATTAACAAGAATGCAAGACAAAACAACAAAGAAAACATGAACCAAAGATGAATTCATGCAAATACAATCATGTCATGTGGCCTCAACCCTAGAAGAAGGGTTTTATCCACTCATGTTCATACAATGATTGAAATACATGTTTGAATTGAAGTACTTACAAGAATGGATAAAAGAGAAGTAAAGAATTTGAACCCTAGGTGAGTTTCTTTCGTTCTCCCTTCACTCCTCTGTGCTTTCTCAAAAATATTTTGTGATATCCAATTAAACTATTAAGTGTTCCTTTTATAATTGACAAAATTTGGCCTGTGGTGAACTACTTTCGTGTCATGATGGCTATCACTGAGATTTGCCTCTGTGACACGCTGACTATCACGGAGATTTGCCTCCATGACACTCTATTATCATGGATGCTCACTATTTTGTATCCCCTGCCCATATAAATTAAGTCTTTTATCCACGACACATTGTTGAACGCCCCAATGCTTCTCCGTGGCACGGAGTTGACTCTAAATGTCCTTTTTAGCTTGTCTCACCATCCATAATCTGTCCCTTAACATTTATCTTCAAGATTAGGACCATTATTTTCACGTTAAGCTCCATACGTTGGTATGAGAAAGATTGTATGTGCCTCCTAATACACTTAGGGGCGGGCTGGACAATCAAAGTTGGAGAGCATGATGGCTGACATGCGCAAGAAGGTGAGGTCCATAGATAAGCAGCTAAAAGACATCCATGCAGATATATTTAGCATGGGTCAGAAAGTTGAGTAACATGCCACGACCATCAAGCATATTGAACAACTGTTGGGTCAACTGTCAGCATCCATGACCTTAGGAAAAAGGGTACACCACCTAGCAACACCGTCCAAAATTTGAAGAATGATCATCACTACATTGCTCTGATGATTAGGAGTGGGAAGACCATGGTTGACCCCCCTCTACCGATTGTAGTTGAACTTCAAAGGAAGAAAGAAAACATAATTGATGATGAGGAAGAGGTTGCAAAGCATGAGCATCAGGAAGATCATGAGTTAATTGAGGCTCCAGTTGTTGAGAAGGAGCCTAAAGCTGCACAAGGAGAGAAACAAGGGGCCACACAGATCTATAAGGTTATCGCATGACCACCGGCACCTTTCCCTCAAAGAATGAGAAGAAGCAAAAAATCGTAAGTTTCAGAAATTCTTGTCAATGCTAAAATAATTATTTGTAAACATACCATTGGTCGAGGCTTTTGAGCAGAAGTCGGGATACACCAAGTTTTTGAAGGACCTTGTTACTAAGAAAAGGTCCATGAGCTATGAGCCCATGGATAACGTGCATCATTGCAGTGCCATAGCCACACGTGTCCTTGCCAAGAAAAAGGAGAATCTAGGTGCCTTCACCATTCCTTGTAATATTGGTGATGTTGAATTCGCGAAGACACTCTGCAACATGGGAGAAAGCATTAATCTGATGCCATTAGCTACGTTAAAGTCGTTGAGCTTGGGAGCCCCCACACTGAATACTATGCGACTACTGATGGTCGACTGAACTATGAAAAAGCCTGTGGGGATCCTTTTTGATGTGCTTGTCAAGGTTGATAGATTCATATTCCCAGTGTACTTCGTGAACATTGATTGCGAAGTTGACTTTGAGGTCCCAGTCATTTTGGGGGGACCATTCCTTTCCACTGGGAGAGCTTTAGTAGATATGGAGGCTAGCTAACAGAAATTCAGACTAGATAAAGAGAAGGTAACCTTCAATCTCTGTCGTTCAATGAAGTAGCCAAAGGAGTATAGAGTGGTCTCAGCAATCGAGGATGAGTCTGAGCTTCTTGACGAAGTCTGAGTAGTTAAGAGACTTGAGTCGTACTGCGACATTAAATCAGACATTTTTTAAGGGCAACCCATGAGGTGGTTGGTGAATTTTGAGTAACCAAACCACTTGCGTTGTGTTGCAAGCGCTTCTTGGGAGGAAACTTAAGTTTATTGACTTATGTGTGCTCAGTATGTAGGTGAAATGCAAAAAAGGTTGCAAAACAATTGTAGAACAGATTGGTGCTACGAGCCTCAGTACGACTCGTAAGAGGATTATATGGGCCATAGTACGAGTCGTGGTGAGAAGCAGAGATATAGCCTAGTGCGTAAGTTCAAAGTATAGTTGGTTCTACGACTCGTAACTCCATTGTACGGGTCATGGTACTCACCGTACCTATGAACTATGCAAAGTATGGACTTCCATTTCAAAGTGACCTATGAGTCATAGAATGGTTCGTACCTTCATGGAATGAGTCGCATGATGTAGTCGTATGTCGATGGGTATGTTTCTTAAAATATCTGCTACCTGTCCTAGGGACGAGTTGTAGGTCCTTCCTATTGCTCGTGGTATGAGTCTTGACAAGCCAAATTGCTTATATCAACCTGACTAGACCTAATTGTTTTAAAACATTGCCCTAAAGCTGTTTAATCTTCAAACACTTCGGACCCTTCTGCCACAAACTCAAAACATTAACACACGAACACAACCACAACTTCCATCACACCCGTAACTCAATAACAAAATTGATTGCCAAAGATATTTTCTCGATCAAATATTTCTCAAGTCGGATTCTAACCCCTGTCACTAATACGCACGAAGTTGAGCAAAAACTCAAGTAAGTAATTATTCTTTGAATTGGTTAAAGAGACATTCGTGTTTGTACAAACTTGTTTAATAACTGGGAGACCTCAAAAAGAATGAAAATATAGAAGGATAATGATCAGTGATGTGCAAAATAAATGTATTGACTGGGTAGGATTCGAGCATGCTGAAAATTTGAATTTGACCTACTATAAATTGAGTTACGAGTTGTGAATAAAAAAGGGAGAATTTGGTAGTGGTAAAAACGTGAAAAATGCATGCCTAGATTTGGAGAATTCTGAGCACCCAAAAAATTGAATTCACCTACAAACTAACATGAAATGAAGGTAAGGACACGCTTCACAAGCCTTCCTACGATTCGTGGTTTCACACTATGACTCATAGGATGGCTTGTTGGGACTGTTCTAGGCCAAATGTATAATAATTAAGTGGTATGAGACCTAGTACGGCCCATAGTATTCTACTATGAGTTGTACTTGGTAATCATTCCAGGAGTCTAAAAAGGGTCAAGTCCAAAAGTGACAGTATGATTCTTCCTACGACTCGTGAAATCAACTTATGGGTCATACCGTGAGTCATGACAAAATGCAGAACATAAGTTCCCAATGGATATCATCATATGACTCGTGGTACGCATCGAACCTTCATGGTATGAGTCATACTCCTCAGAGTCGTGACTTTGAACTGAGACATTACGAGTCTCAGTACGGATCATACTTTCTAGGTAAGACTCGTACTGTAGGCCTGTGAAAAATTACAAAGGATAATTTCTTGCTTTTTCTTTTTCTATGATTTGGAATTCTAACTCTTTTCCTCTGTGGGTACAATGATTCATAAGAGGAAGGCAACCAAAGCAACTGCTCGGAGGACAGATAGATGAGTCCTCTGAATCTGACCACGCTGGCAACACACCTAGTGGCTTGGTGGAGGAATATAGGGTCGATACATATGAGATGGATGGGACCCAAATCACTATGGAAAAAGCTAAAGCCCGGGTTAAGGCAGCCACTGGCACATCTGCTGATGCTCCCCGGTCTAAGGAGGGAGCTGAAGAAAGAGTCTTCAAGAGTCCAAGAGTCTACTAGTGGCTCTAATGATGATGAAGGGTCTGAGGAGGCTCAATATGGCGATGGAGACAGTGCGTCCAATTCCAATTATGAGGTGTCCAATGCTGAGCAAGAGCAGACTCCGCCTAGGGAGAACCGTACCATTCGGTGGAGAGTATTAGGTGCACAAGAGATCTATGAATAATGTCTCACTCTCACCACCAAGAATAAACCCAGGAAGAGTATTCAAGAAGAGTAGCAAATCCTCACAAATGCACTGAATGAGGTGGAGGAGATAAAGTGTATATTTAGGTACTATGGGTTTGAGTGGATGGATAAAACCCTGGATCAATACACTTCAGAGATCGTTTGAGAGTTCTATGCCAATTATTTGGCTACCATGGAACAAAAAGAAAAGGATGGACAGAAAGTCAAAAACTAGTCCAAGTTGGAGAGCGTCATGGTGCGAGGCGGCACAATTGATATATTCGAGAATACCATTGCTCGGGTATTTTATGGGCCTTAGTTTATTTCACCCCACACTACACCTGAGTTTGACTATATAATGGACGCCACGATGAAAATCAAGAAGTTAGTCCTTGAGGAGAGGAAGAGTAAGATTAAGTGGTTGTTTGGGGTCATCGCGGAAGATAGAGAGGAGCTAGAATAGGTAACTAGCAGAAAGCGGGTAACCAAGAACTAATTGAACTTCATATAATTGAGATTCAGCACTGTCATCCCATTCCTGAGTCTCATATTCAGGCTATCTATGGAGCCAGGTCTCAAGGTGTATACTATTAGGAATGATTGATTAGAGGACAGTGGACAGTAGACATTGGATTAATTCGGGATAAAAGGAACCAGGTGAGTAGAGCACGACTTTCTACGGCAGTCTCAGTACCATGAGCAGTTGGGGGAAAGCAAGTGAATGCCCCCACCTCACCGGAGATAAATGAGACACAAGCTACAGATGCTGGTCATTTAGAGACAGCTCCTAGCACTTCAGTTGCACCACCTATGGGTCTCCCAAGCCAGACTCTAGTTGGATACATGCTAGCAACTCAGGAATTTCTCCAAAAGATGGCTAAGAGACTGACTGTCGCTGAGAAAAAGGTATAGTCTATGGTGGAGAGAATGAAGCGTTGAGTGAAGGATGAGATTGAGGTGGCTGCATGGGTCCTACATGCCAGACCAGACAGCTCTGAGAGCTGCTTCGACGAGCGCATCGCTGAGTAAACTGACAATGGTAGCCTCTGTGCAGAGTTGGAGGCTCTTCCCAGCCATGTGACCGAGTTTGAATCTCGACAACCGACAATTCTAGCAGCCCCCACTCTTCCTGACCTTGACGTTGGGAGAAGGGATGATCTTGATTTGGTGGCGTATTGGGAGCTGAGGGAGGAAAATGGAAAAAGAGGGTCTTAGAGGACGTTGGAAATGAGACCCTAAGGAAGAAGACAAAGAAGGAAAAGAAAGAGCGTAAGCGGGCGATACTAGAGAGTTAGAAGACTCACGAAGAGCATAGGTTAGAAGTTCTTGATAGAGCGAGAGGAGTGAGTAGCTCCACCACTGTCCATGCCAAGCTTGCGGGTGGCAAGGATCCTTCGAGCAATCCACATTCAACCCCACCCATTCCAAAGGTTGCAGAGGCAACCGCTACTGCTGAGGTGGTGATCATTCCACCTATTGATACACCATTGAGTGTGTTAGTCATCGTCAACGCCACGACTGCAGTGGAGGTACCACCTCCTCAGGATGATAAGAGCACCTAGTGCTCCACAGGTATGTTTCATTCCTTATGTTTTGAATTCTATGCTTCAAGGATGAAGCATTCTTTTCAAAAGGGAAGGAGTGTACTTGTATTTTTTTGGAATTTTTGGATTCGTCCGAGGGTTTTTCTTGCCATATTTCTTTTCTCTCAGGCATTCTATCTAGTAGAATTGGCATGTTTAGGATTTTTTTGTGTAATTATGAAGTAGCTTAGGATTAATTACCCAATAGAATGTACTACTTTTGATGTTTTGAAAAAATTGACCTTATTTAATATTTTTGGTTAGCTCTGTACCTGTTGATTACAAAGCATGATTTATGTGGTTCTTTTTGTGTCATTTAGTGTACTAGCATGAGTAATTATAGTTGGACAAGTATGTATCAGAAAAGTAGAATGAACGCAAAATATGTACCATGAGTGAGTAAGGTCTATAGCTAGTTCGATATTGCGTAGAGGATCTAGAACTTGCTCGCTTGGCCTTTACAAAGGCTTTTAAGATGGTTGGTTAGGAAAGGATCATAAGCTATTTTCTTTTAGCCCTTTTTAGGTTAAATTACGGACCAGAATAATATGCTTCCCTTGATCCCAATTTTGAGCCTTAAATGAACCATTTTTCTTTGATTAACCGATTAACCTTAACAATTTTTTATAATGAACCTACTTTGGCCCTGGTCCCTCCTGGGACATTGTGAATCTCAACCTAGGCAAAACGCCTAAGATGAGGGTGACTAGAGTAGGGGTGCATAGAACTTAGGGAGGTAAAAAAGGAAAAGAAAAGAAAAAGGGTTAAAAATGAGGTGTGGTGTGATAAAAGAAGAAAAAAAGAGCTAAAAAGGAAAAAAAATTATAATGAAAATACAAAAGACAAAAATGAATGAGGGGTTTAAAACACACCACACCATACAATTGCATATAAATGGAGAAAAGGGAGGAAAAAGCTGAAAAAGTGAAAAGGGTGAAATAAGTGAAAAGTGGAGCCACATGTATGTAGTGAAAAGGAGGGTTTAGTCATTGAAAATTCCATATTTACCATACCCATCCTGAATGCCTACATTACAAGCCAAATAAAGTCCTATAGGAATCCTGGCCTGGCTGTTCGAAGAGCCCGAAGTAGAGAAAATAGGGGAAAGCCTATGGTATCCGATGTGTAGTATTTGGAACTTCCTTGTGAGGGCGAGAGTGTTACTTTTTTGGTACAATGTTTCATATTTTCATATATCTGTGATTTAGGGACTTCATTTGCTATAAGGGTATATGGTTTGTGTTTTATTTTGCCAGTTGTCCATGTGAAAATCATTAGTAATGACTTGATTCTCTGTTAATAACTAGATGACATATCTTGATCCTTGTTTATCATGGTTTGTGGTTACTTGATGTGCATATGTTGATTTGCTTTACTGGGAAAATGGCCAAAAGCTGTTGGAGTTTATCGTGCAAATTTTTATTGGTATTGGCTGTAGTATCCTAGGTTTATTTTCTAGTTAAGCGTCATTTTTAGTTTTTATTTTGTTTGCCTGATGACATGCAAAAGAATTATGTTGAGGGTATTGATGTTCGGTGACTTTGGAGCACTTTTGATGCTTAAAACTGGTAAAATAGCATGAACTTAGATATGTTTACACGGATATTTGGTGTTTTTACTTTGTTTTCAGGGAAAGTAGGTGCTGGAGCAAAATTGTGCAAAAGATGCAGAAAAGTGCAGAAAATCAGCCAAGTACTGATCATAGTACGAGCCGTACCTAGATTGTATGAGCCGTACTGAGACTCGTGGAAAAGCTCAGGAGGCTAGAACACTACAAAGGCAATGTATGACTCTCAGTACGAGCCATACCAAGCTGTTACGAGCCATAACTGGAGTCGTGGAATATTTCAAAGAAAAGTTGCACAATTGAAGTCTTCTGCTACGGGCAACATCTACGGATTATAGCATCTACCTATGTTCCATACTAGGAGCCATTGAAAGATTTAGTAATTCTAATGACTTGGCAGAACTCAAGATGTAAAAAGCAATCACGAGTTATAGGACCAAGGTACAAGGCGTACCAAAACACTCGTAGAAAACTTCAGAAGATGTCGACGTTCTTAGAGCCAAGCCACGGATGGATTGTATGACTGTAGGATCATGGTATGAGTTGTACCAGCTGTCAAACACTTAGCCAATTCTTCAGTAGCCAAGGAGTTTATAAGAGTAAGGCATGAGTACTACAATCCTATTACGGGTTGTATGACGAGTCGTAGGACATGTCGGCGTTAGATTTCGTATTTCCCTCTTAGCTTAGGAAAAGGTTTCTATTGTCTATATAAATAGCTTTTATATTTATTTTAGTAGGAGAACTTCATAATACATTGAGAGAAGGTTCATAATTAATTGTTTGTGAATTATTATCATGTTTGAAAACCATATTAGAGAGTAATTCTAGAGATCAAAACTTGGTTTTCTAAAAATTGTTCTTGATGTTTTTGATCATATTTTCTTGCAATATTTAAAGTAGGTTTTCTTTCAATCATCACTGTAAGTATTCAATTATGTGTTTGTCTTTGAATACTAGTCACAATCTTACAATCATGAGAGCCTAAAACCTCCACATCTAGGATTGTGGGAACCATGGTGGATTAACGAACTAAGGTTACACAAAGTGATTCGAAACCAGTGCTAAATGCTTGTATTGTATTCTCTTCATCTTTAAGCATTTCTTAATAGTGCACAACATTAGGACTTGCTTGAACCTAGAGAAGTAAAGATTAAGAAAAGAGAATTACAACAAAGTCTTGATTTATATTATCATTGTAGACTTGAGTTGAGGTCACAAGAAAGTTAATTTGGAATATATTGATAACAACTAGTTTGAAATTGTTCATGAGACTTGACCCGGTGGTTGAGTCTAGTCAACCAATATGGACGAACCAGTAGTTTGGATGTACCCTAGTTATCAGTCTAACAGTAAGCATTGTGATCAATCACACATGTATACCCAAAGTAGTTATAAACCCATGGGGAACACTTACCCTAGTTATTTGAAAATCTTGATAACAATAACAGTTGCAATCTTCTTTCACTATTGATTTCTATAAATCCCCCAATTTGGAGATAACCTACCAACAAGTTTAAGTACCAGCATTAGTCTAGTTCTTAACCCCAACCTATTTGTTGGGTTCTTTATTGACAACATTCGCTTCATACTTTGTTACGAAGTATGAGTTTGAGTGTTCTCAGTCCCTCAGGTGTTGTAGGAGGTGCGACAGGTGCCAAAGGGTCAACCACTCTGTCCCCTTCAGGTGGTATTGGGTGTCTTTCGGTTGTAGCTCTTTCTAAGGCTAGAGGGGATGTCACTTGGTGAGCGGGAGACTCACTCTGTGCCTCCGATATATTACCTTGATCAATAGAAGGGAAGATAGTACCCTCAGCAGCTGCAGTGCCAATAAATCTCGTGGCCATTTTCCTCGTCACAGGCATACTATGAAACATAAGTACGATTTAGACTTTATCTAACACTTACAGCTTCACTCTAAAGCACGATTTATTAGTGAATAAAGTGAAACAACTCCTACATGTCATGTAGCCTCCAAATTATAAATATTGTGCATAATATACTCATAAGCAAGACACTACTATACACGGCTTTGTGGACACCCTAAGACTCTACTACGCTCTGATATCAAGTTTATCACGCCCCAAAACCGAGGGAGTGCGCAATTGGCTCTTGATAGCCAACCAACCAAAAAGCCGACTATATAATGTCAGAACTGTAATACGCAAGCCAACTAGGCCACATGTAACAACCAAATATAACATGGAAATGGACTGAGCAAGTCTCAACATAAGCAATAAAGATAAAATGCCGACAAGGCTACAATAACAACTAAACTGAACTGCGGAAGACTAGCAAAGCCACATACCAAACTGAACTGAAACTATACAAATGTCAAACTAGCCCACAATAGCCTATAAAAGAGTAATAACTCAATGCAAAGGACAGGGTCTAGGCCTACCCATACTAAGTAGTAATACTCAAAAAAGGCAACAAGACCTCAACTCCTGAAAGAGGGGTAGCATACCAACACTATACTGGAAGGTAACTCCTACTACATCTAACGGTCAGATTCTCTATCTAAACCTTCAACATGATTATAGGGGTCCCTAGGCGAAGGGATGCCAGTACCAAAGAAATACACTGGTACGGAAGACTGAAAGCTATAAACAAAACAATGCCAAAGATAAAATGAAGAGAAAGGAATAGAACCAACCTGACACTCTAAAATCTATCAACATAATAAATGGAAAATAATAACTGAAGATAAATCAAAGGTAGGGGAGAGAGGGACAACCTATAACTTATAACCTGCTACCCTATATGTTGACTCTATGCATCAGCACAACTCAACTAATTCATATGCTAACACTTCCGATACTTGGACCGGAGTTTGTGAGAATCGACTCCATGGTTACCTGATACTTGGATCAGGATTTAAGTATGGTAACCTGATACTTGAACTAGGATTTTAAAAATTTCTTGATACTTGGACAAGGAATTTATACGGACAACCTGATACTTGGGTTGGATTTTCATATAGCACCTCAGACAATTAGCCATCTGATACTTGGACTACAGAAGGCATAAAGCTCACACAATCAACCATTTGATAATTGGACTTGAGAGGTTATGCTTATGATAACATTCAAACTATGTAAACTGAGTTAAATTGATACTTAGACTAGAAACTAAACAATTAAATAAAATAGACTCGGGGAACCTGTACAACTTGGAGGACCAACTGAAAACATTACCCCTAGCATCTGACAAGAGGGGACATAAAACATAGCTTGACTTAGAAGCTTAAAATACAGTTCCGACTTGAGAATTAGGACATTGAACCTCGCTTTCAAATCCTTATAATCAACCTTAGATACTTAGAACCAACTTTGGAATACTTAGACTCCACTTCGAATACATGGATTCACTTGGGAATGATTACATTCAACTCAAACATAACTCATAGTACATAGGTTCATTAGATTTTTTGGACTCACTTAAGTTTCTCAAGTATGCCTTAGAGTACTTAGACTCAATTCTAGAAAGATAGAATCGACATTTGCTTAATTTTGAACTTGGTAACTTGATAACTTGACATTATCTTTAGGAATGGAGATTATGAAATTTATCTTAGGTCTTAAATGCTTCAAAACATATACATATGAAGGTAGGGGACTATGTTATGGGATCATTACAGTGATACCTCATTTACCCTTACTAGATTAACATTAGTTGTTAGCTTATATATATTCTCACATCATCATCATGTCCTTGTTACTAATTCTCTATAAAAACCACAACTTCATAACATATATGGTATAGTATAATGAACTAGCAAACAATTCCCCCACTAAGTGGTCTCTAACTCATTGTATAACTAAGACAACAATGACACAATATTACCTTTCAATTGCCTTTTTGGGCTAGACATAATCTCAACAGTTTAGTTTCATTTCAACATGTAACATAAATCTCAAATTGACTTAACCTACTGTCCCAATACACATGAAGAACTTGCTTGTTCGTTTTTAATTAAAACTCAAGAATCATTCTTAAAAGAACGATGGAAAGGGAGCCTCTCATACCTTATCTTGGCAGGTTTTCTAGACAAAGTTCTTCCTTCTAGTTATCAACTTTAACACCTTCAAGCTCCATAACTCTAAATCATAAGATGAAGGCTGGTTCACATCAAGATTTATAGCCATGAAATCATGTCCACACGTGCAACAAGCAACAACAACATACGACAACATTTAGACATTTTAACAGGTCTTAAGTGCCACAAACTTGAGGGTATTTCAAAGAGGTTTCTCTCACCTTTATTGGTGGTCAACTTCCACAAAGATGGAAGTATATCCTAGCTTGCTACTGGCAATAAATGTAGCAAACCACATTGCAATAATGCAGATACTACTTCAATGAAACATTTCCTACACCTTATCGAACTTTAGCCTAGCTTAGCTTCTGATTAGTAGAGATTTACTTGATGATTTCCCCTTTGGTTTTCTTGAGTTTACTTGCTTGAAAAGGAGAGTATAAAGGGAGGTAAGCAAGCTGCTCTATGCTAGGTTTTCTAGAAATGGATTCAAGATAAGGCAAAAACATATATATACAAAGTTGAGGTGGTGAACATGGAAGCATGGCAGGCTAGCCATTGTGCCAATTCATGGACATGACACATCAGCCAACGCATTGCTAGGCCAGCCCTTGCCCTTCCGTTTCATCCTTCATATCATCTATGCATTTGACCCTCGACACTTTCTATTGAATACATTCCATATACTTCACTTTCCATGACATAAACACGTGATTACCTTAATCATTTACAATTAACATACTAAAATTTTTCCAGGATGTGGCAATTCATGTGGGACTATGCAGGTTTAATAATATTCCTTTTCGAAAATGAACTTTTTCCTACACATAGTATAGTCTATCTTAAAAATGTGTTTCATTTTATTATCATTCTCTAAGAATTTGTTTCTCTAATTTTCTCTTATATAAACTATTATTTCTTTTTCACTTACAATTTTACATTAAAGGCATGCTCATTTGATCAAAAAATTTGAAAAATATTTACTTTATGAAAACAAGTTCCTTGAAAATAATAAAAATGACTTTCCAAATAAAAGTAGAGAAAATAAGTTACATCAACTTCTTCCCTCCCTCAACCATACACTCCACCAGCCACCCCTCTGTCTGCCTACAACCTCCGCCCTTCCCCCTCCCCCATCCACAGCACTCCTCATCTAGCTCACAAATCTAGCTCACAACCATAATCAATCTTGATAGTTTTCTCTTCGATTATGTAAATGATTTTTACTTGCACATAGAACACAAGAAAATAAGTTTAAAAAATTATTTTCCTAGAAAATATTTTCTTATTTTTCAAGAAAAAATTTTTTCTTCATACCAAACACACCCTAAGATTTAAATATGTAGAGAGTGGGTTTAAATTATATAAGAATGAAAGATGTTATGTTAGTATATATTATGCATCAGTGATGTCGTTTTTCAATTAAAAAATTCTTAAAAATAAAAATTAGCAAATTATGTAGTGTGGGTTTATGCGAGGTGGCTTTATGTGGGGCATAGCAGATTGAAAACATCAATTATGCAATACGGTGTAGGACAGTGCATGTTAAAATATTTCTAGTTGTATATTGATTTTCCCTATAACTGCACATGCATTCGCCCAATTGCCATCCCTAATATTTAGGCTGAAATACAAATATTAAAAAAGTTCAGGTTTTTCATGCCCCAACCTAGGCTCTAGGAGAGACCAGCACCAATGCCATTTCTGGCCTGATCGCACCTCTCAAACATGGCACAGAACATAAGAAATTTAATTTAAAACGTAAAAGGAAGAGGATAACACAGAACAAAGGAAAATGTATCATGCATCAACAATAGATCTTTTTCATGAAACACATCATTTTAGTACATCATAAAATAAAAGGATCAACTATGGATTCGCGATCATGAAGAAACACTAGATTAACTATCCATGAAGCCTGTAAAAAAACCTGTATATCTAAGTTACCGAGACAAGGCGTCGATATGACCATAACAAAAACTATTCATAGCTGAAATGATTAAGTCACTACATGAAAGAATAGGGCTCACCAAAAGCTGAACTGCAGAGGTATCCTACAACTCTGATCTGCCAACTATCTAGGTACCTGAGGCTATATTATTAAATAATGCAACACCCTATGTCACAACCAGAACATAAGTCTAGATCGAGACACGGAACCTAGAACCATAAACGACCCTAAGTCAACCCATGGAATGAACATGACAACTAAGGATCAATATAACAAAGTTGATAACTGAATTATGAAATAGCAGAAATCTGAATAACAAATGTTATCCAACGAAAACATCATAACACAGAATCCGAAGCTGAATATACAGATCTATGTCTGGAAACCCTCGACGTACTGATGAGCTAATAGGACAACACACCTAACTAGTTTACTATAAGTCTGAAATTAAATAACAACATAACTCAACTAACTAAAGGTCCTCGAAGAATGAGGACTCATAAACAATAGCACCGGGATAAACTCGAAGGACTGGATAACGTCAAGACTGAGTCTGAATGTCTGAACCTATATCATGAAATGATACAACATAGAGTATGCAGTCAGTACTTGGAATGTATTGAGTATGCAAGGTAAGTAAAACAGACTATGTAAGTAAAAACTGAAATCATGCATATCATAAATCATAACACCATAAGATTCTAAGAGTAAAGGATGCATGCTAATATCTGAAAACATGATTAGATATAAACTGGATCTCATAACTGAACGGAATGACCCAAAGCTGAAACTGAGATTTTAAATAAAACTAATAACCAGATCATTAGGTCAAACCTGCTGAAAATATAATATCATAACTGATAAACTTGCATAACTGAAATCATGAGGAACAATGGGAGACTCGTCATATAACTGACACCATCACGATAGAGCTTATGTGTTGCCCCAACTATTACAATCAAGTAGGCAGATCCATCTAAAACCTTGTCAGGGATAAATACGCTATCTTGATATCGATATGAAGTTGAAGGCCCCATGGTGGTGGGGAAAACTCACAAGGGATGTCCCAATCTAAATATATAAACCTATGTTAGCGCGTAGTTCTTAAATTGGGAACCTTGGAACCCCAAGCCTACTCGATGCTAGACACTACTCCCAAAAACATGCAAAATGCTCTCCATCGTTTTTCAACAAAGTTGAAACCATCGTTTGTCAACGAAGCTGATAATGTAATTACATACATAGTCTGAATTTTGAAATTGGGAGTCTTGACTCAAAAACATATGATAAGTTGATCTTATTAGCCTTGGCTAGACCATGAAAAACATACTTAACTTGTGTGGGCTTTCCCAAACCTTAAAATCATGCATACTTGGAAAAGAATTCACAAGTAAAAATCATAGATTCATATACATGGATAATTTACAAATATTTAATAATGCTAGATATCTCATCATACTTGAAATCATGGATCATAAACATAACTTTTCATGAAACTTGCATAATTGGGCATACTTTTTCTAAAACTTGAAATCATGAATTTATAATTAATTTATACATATATTTTGTCCATGAATCTTAAAACATCATTATAAACATGAAGGGAATTGACCCATGAATAATGTATAAAGAATTTCATAAACCTGAATTAAAACCACATAAGATCAAACACTTGAATTTATGAACCTGAGGAGAAATTTGGTCATGAGAGTTAAAGAAAACTATCATTCATGGCCCTACATAACTAGGTAAGCTAAATCTACACCCTTCCTTGAAATCCCAAGATATTTGGGGAAGAACTTGATGATTTCTAGGCTTGATCTCCTATGATATCTTCTTGACCTGCATGCATGGGAAGGAAATGGGCTAAAATAGGCTAAACCCTCTTAAACCCTTCCTAACAAAGCTTAAAATAATGTAGTTTAGGGTTTAGGAGCTTAGGAATTATAAGAATACCCTTACTAATTCAACAGGAGAAATAACTCTGTCAGTCCCTACAAGGGACATCACGAGTCGTTACTCAAAAAGATGAGTCATTGTGCTCTCTCGTTACCTTCTGGAAACTCAACCTCCAGCCTGGACATCCTGACTATCACCCAGTGGACGAGTCATGAAGTGACACCATGACTCGTGGCTCCATCCGTGAAGACCCCCCAACCACAACTGATGGGGTAAGCCACTGGATGAGTTATTACCCACTGGATGACTCGTTGTCCATTCGTCGCCAAGTTTGGAAACAACTTTCATTCTCCAATCTTCCCTCTACCTTCACGAGACACATCACAACTCATTAAGTCACTTCATAGGTCACTGACGGGTCGTCTTGTGACCTGGTGTGATGTGTTCCTGCTTTCTCCACTTAAAACCTCGGGTCTGATCTTAGGAATTTTGGGGTATTACAATATCTCCCCCTTGGAAAAATTCATCCTTGAATGTGGATAAACATATTGAAAAATGGGAAAAGGAACTGCAAGACAAAATACTGAATATCTAAAGCTGAAAACTGACGGAGTGACTGACTCTAGACTGAACTATGTTTATGAATCACACACATATGCACTGATATAAATGAAATTGAGAGATATGAACTAGACATGATACTGAATAGAGTACTGAGTCGGAAGGGAATAAATGTAGGTATCTAGCCATAATATCTGCTTCGGCTTCCTACATAGCTCTCTTAACAACCTGATTCCTCCACAAAACCTTTATTGAAGCTACTTCTTTCTTTCTCAACTTTCAAACCTAATGATTAAAAATCTCATCTGGCACACCGTCATAGCTAAGGTTATCCTTCACACCTACGCTCTCCTCCATAACAACCAAAGTTAGATCACCAATGCACTTCCTTAACAATGATATATGGAAGATCTGATGTACCAAAGCCAACTCCGATGCTAGCTCTAACTCATAGGCCACTTGACAACACGTCTCACATTTCGGTAGGGACCAACATATCAGGGACTAAGCTTCCCTTTATTTCCTAACCTCATTACCCCATTTATGGAAGATACCTTCAAGAACACCCAATCTTCAACTTCAAACTCAAACTCTCCCTGCCTAGCATCAGCATATGACTTTTGACGACTCTGAGCTATTTTCAGCCTTTTCCTTATAAGTTGAACTTTCTCCATTGCCTCATGAACTGAATTTGGCCCTATCAACGTAGCTTCTCCTACCTCAAACCAACCAATAGGTGATATACATCTTCGCCCATAAAGAGCCTCAAACGGAGCCATCTGAATACTGGAGTAGTAATTGTGGTTGTAAGCAAACTCAATAACATGTGAATGATCATCCCAACTACCTTTGAATTCAATCACACATGCTCTCAACATATCGTCAAGAGTCTAAATGGTCCGCTTGGCCTGACCATCTGTTTGCGGGTGAAAAGATGAGCTAAGCTTGACCTGAGTACCAAGTCCCTTATGAAATGACTTCCAAATTTCTAAAGTGAACTAAGTACCTATATCTGATATGACGGACAAGGTAACACATTGCAACATAACTAACTCCTGAATATACAACTTAGCATAGTACTCAGTTGAATCGATAGTTTTGACCAGTAGAAAATGGGCTGTTATGGTCAACCTATCTACAGTCACAAAAATAGAATCATACTATAGTTGCATGCGAGGTAACCCTGTAATGAAGTCCATATTAATCTCTTCCCACTTCTAAGTGGGGATACCGATGTCTTGTAGCACACCTCTTTGTCTTTAATGCTCCACTTTCACTTGTTGACAATTTGAACACTTAGCCACAAACTCTGCTACGTCCTTCTTCATGCCATTCCACCAATAGAATTTCCGTAGGTCACAGTACATCTTGGTGGAACCTGGATGTGCATAAAATCAAGAACGATGAGCATCATGCAATATTCGCTCCCTCAAATCATCCACGCCTGGAACACAGAAACGACCTTAATATCGAAGTACTCCATCTCCCCCTTGGGAGAAGACCTATAGCTTCTGATTCTAATCCACTTTATTCAACTTTACCAAAATAAGATCCTTATCTTGTCTAGACTTGACCTCAGTCCCGAAGGAGGATTCTGAACCATTATGAACAATGACACCACCATACGCCAAATCAACAAGGAGATCCCCTAATCGTGCAGGCTAATGCACATCCTTTACCAACTTCTTTCTTCCACCTTCCACATGAGGAACACTCTCCATGGATATCCTAATATGAGCATCTGCCACTATGTTGGCCTTGCTCGGATGATAAAAAATACTCATATCATAGTCCGTGAGAAGCTATAACCACCTCCTTTGTAGCAAATTCAGGTCTTTCTGGGTGAACACATACTGTAGGTTCTTGTGGTCCATAAACACATCCACATGGACCCGATACAAATAATTCCTACAAATATTCCTTGCGAATAACACCGTTGCCAATTCCATATCATGCATCAGGTAATTCTTCTCATGAGTCTTAAGATTTCTAGAGGCATACGCAATGACCTTACCATGCTACATCAACACACACAAAGACCAACCCTAGAGGCATCATAATACACAACACATTCGTCTGCACCCTTAGGAAGGGTCATCCTAGGGCTGAAGTGAGTCGAGTCTTTAGCTCTTGAAAACTCTTCTCATAGGCATAGGACCATTGAAATTTAACTTTGTTCTGGGTCAACACAGTCAATGGTGCTGCAATGGATGAAAATCCTTCGAAAAACCTCCTATAGTATCCAACTAAACCCAAGAAACTCCTAATATCCGAAAGATTAACTAGTCTAGGCCAATTCCTTACAGCTTCTATCTTTTGAGAGTCTTCCTACACACCCTCGATTCACATCACATGGACAAAAAATGCTACTAAGTTCAGCCAAAACTCACACTTGCTGAATTTAGCAAACAAATGGCGATCCTTGAGAGTCTGCAACACAATCCTAAAATGAGCGGCATGCTCCTCCTCGCTCCGAGAGTATATGAGAATGTCGTCTCTGAAAACAATAATGAACATACCCAATTATGGCTTGAACACCATATTCATTAAATACATAAATGTTGCATGTGAATTCATTAGTCCAAAAGACATAACTACAAACTCATAGTGACCATACCAAGTCCTGAAGGATGTCTTTGGGATGTCACTCTCCCTAACTATGAGCTGGTGATAACTGGACCTGAGGTCTATCTTTGAGAAGCACTTAGCACCTGAAGTTGGACAAATAAGTATTCAATTCTAGGGAGGGAAACTTGTTCTTGATTGTAACCTTGTTCATTTTCCAGTGGTTAATGCACATACGAAGTGATCCATCCATTCTTTCCAACAAAGAGAACTAGTGCACGTCACGAGGACTTGCTAGGTCTAGTGAATCCCTTATCTAAAAGATCCTTCAACTGCTCTTTCAACTCTTTTAGCTTAGCTAGAGCCATTCTCTACGGAGGAATAGATATAGGATTCGTATCGATAAAAAGGTCAATACCAAATTCAATCTCCCCCTCGGGAGGGATTACCGGTAGATCATCTAAGAAGACCTCTGGATACTCACATACTATAGGAACAGATTGAAGAGTCGAGGTCTCAGATGTAGCATCTTTAACCTGAACCATATGGTAAACACAACCCTTGGAAATCATCTTCCTGGCCTTATGGTAGGAAATGAATTGACCGACAAGGACAACTGAACTACCCTTCCATTCTAGGACTGGCTCACCTAAAAATTGGAACTCTACAGCACGGGTTCTAAAAAATCACTAAGGAATAACATGCATGCATCCAATCCATACCAAAGCTAATATTAAAATCAATCATGTCTAACCTACTAGATCGGTTGAGGTGACTTTCTGAAGAAATATGATAGGGCACTTTTTGTATAACCGTCGAGCTATAACTGAGTC
The DNA here is from genome assembly GCA_018107945.1 of Datura stramonium. Taxonomy (NCBI): domain Eukaryota; kingdom Viridiplantae; phylum Streptophyta; class Magnoliopsida; order Solanales; family Solanaceae; genus Datura; species Datura stramonium. Next base: position 427,866 of record JACEIK010000115.1, on the reverse strand, counting down.
AACAATTAGAGTATAGGTGAGAAGGGTTTTCATAGGACTTTAGGACTAACTCTGGAACTAATAGTAACATAAGGAGTCAGGAAGGATAAGGTAGCCTCTAGATCTAATAATGCATATGCATCATGATGGAATGCTCGTAATATACCAGTGACCACATTTGGGGAAATCTCCTGCTCCTGACGTGATGATAGCGTATAAAACCTTTTCTAATGCAGACCACCACTTGAACTGGTGGATGCACCCTATTGAGCTAAGCATGCTGTGGAGCTACTAAATTGGAAGCTAGGTTACGGCCTCTACCATGGCCCTATTTGGTCGCTGGACAATCTCAGAGCATATGGTTGGGCTTCCCGCACCAAAAACATGCCCCTGAACCTTCTAAGCACTCTTCAGGGTGCCTCCTGCCTTACTTGCCGCAAACTAGAATGATAGGCTATCTTGACCTCAAGAGCCCAATGTCCTTCCCCTTTGATCGCACCTAGACCTGGATGGCACACTGGCTGATAAAGGTGTTGGGGCTTGCGATCGATGGTGGGACTGCTGATGATGTTCGTCGCTATATCTCTATCGAGAAAACTTGAAACTGTCTGTCCTGCCCCTCTTGGCCTCTCTCTCCTTCTCCCTCATTTACAATGACTCCATTTGTTCAACATATAAGACCAATCAGGATAAGACAATGTCTGGATAGAGCATAGTGGTCCTGCAGTTCTTCACCAAATAATCCACTACTCCATTCGCAAATCTGCTCACCCGAGCCCTCTGATTGGCCACCATCTCAGGCACATATTTGGACAACCGAGTGAGCTCAAAAGCATACACTTGAATGTTCATGTTGTTCTACTTCAGATTCACGAACTCGGCCGCATTGATTTCCCTCATCTCCTCAGGAAAGAATCGATCTAAGAATATGGTGAGAAACTCATCCCAAATAATGGGGCCCACTCTGACTCCCTGGTTATCCTTCCACTGTCTGTATCATATATGGGTAACTCCTTTCAACTAATAGGATGCTAAGTACGCATACTCCTCCCCCGTCAACACCATAATCTGGGTAATCTTCTGGATCTCCTCTATGAACTCGTATGCGTCCTAATCCACTCTTAACCCAAGGAACTCTAGGGGATTCATCCTGAGGAAATGTTGAACTCTATCTGCCACTATACTCCCATTTTGGGGAACATAAGCCACTGCCTGCTGATTGACTTGAGCGGCCAACGCCTATGACAACATCTTAATGGCTGCCCTAAACTTAGCATAGGCCACTTGCTCCAGCGTGGGATTCGCTAGGGCTAGTGGGGCCTGCTGGTGTCTATCTCCATTGTCATCCTCATGGCCATTCCCATTTCCATTGACATTCCTTCTTTTGTTAACTTAGCGTGTAGGCATGATTCTGCAAACGCATAAAGCTAGAGTTAGAGGAATCAAGATAGTTGAACTCATAGAATGAGATAGAATCATGAAAGAAGGGAAGATTCCTGAAACGTTTCATAGCCTCTTCATCATAAGTGTGGAACGCTTCACACCCATGGAAAACAATCTACATAACGCGACTTTTAAAAACCTTAGGAAACACTGAACATTTGCTCTGATACCATGTTTTTCATGACCCGAACATAGGCTTAGATCGAGACACGGAACCTAAAACCATAAATGGCCTAAGTCAACACATGGCATGAATATGAAAACTAAGGATCAATATAAAAAAGTTGATAACTTAATTTAAAAATAGCAGAAGTATGAATAAAAAACGTTATATAATGGAAATATCACATCATAATATCCAAAGTTGAATACATAGGTCTATGTCTAGAAAGCCTATACATACTGACGAGCTGATGGGAGAACATCCCCAACTAGCTCCGTAGAAGTATGAAACTAAATAACAACATAACTCAACCAACTGAAGGTCCTCAAAGGATGATGACTCACCAACAACAGCATTGGGATAAACTCAAAAGACGAGCTAACGGTGAAGTGAGTCTGAACGTGTGAAGCTGTATCATGAAGTGATATAACATAGATTATGCGGTCAATAATTTAAATGTACTGAGTATGCAAGACAAGTAAAACAATCTAAGTAAGTAAAAACTGAAATCATGCATATCATAAATCATAAATCATAAGATTCTAAGAATAAAGGTTGCATGCTGATATCTAAAAACATGATTAGACATAAACTGGATCTCACAACTGTATAAAATGACCCAAAGCTTAACAGAGATTTTAAGTAAAATTGATAATGTGATCATTGGGTGAATCCTGCTGAAAACATAATATCGTAAATGATAAACATGCATAACTGAAACCATGAGGAACAATGGGATACTCATCATAAAACCTAAACCATCACGATAGAACTTACATGATGCCCCGAACCATTACACTCAAGTGGGCAAAGCTGCCTAAAATCTTGCTAGGGCTAAAGGTGCTACAATGATATTGATATCAAGTTGAAGGCCCATTGGGAGTGGGGAAAACTCACAAGAGAGGTCCCAATATAAATATATAAACCTATATTGGAACATAGTTCTAAGACCTGGAACCTTGAAACCCCAAGCCTACTCGATGGTAGACACTGCTCCCAAATACATGCAAAGTGCTCTCCATCTTTTTTCAGTGAAGCTAAAACCATTGTCTCTTAATGAAGCTGATAATTTAATTGCATGCATAGTCTGAAATCTGAACATGGGGAGTCGTGACGCAAAAACATACAATAAGTTGATATTATTAGCGTTGGCTAAATGATGAAAAAGATACTTATCTTCTGTGGTCTTTCCCAAATCTTAAAATCATGTATACTTGAAATAGACTTCACAATTAAAAATCATAGATTCATACATGGATAATTTGCAAACATTTAAACATGCTAGATATCTCATCATACTTGAAATCTTGGATCATATACTTGACTTTTTATGAAACTTGCATAATTGGGCATACTTTTTCTAAAACTTGAAATCATGAATTTATAATTAATTTGTATATAAAATCTGCCCATGAATCCTAAAATATCATTTGAAACATGAAGGGAAGTGACCCACGAATAAAGTATAAAAAATTTCATAAACTTGAGTTAAAACCACATAAGATCAAACACTTGGATTCATGAACTTGTGGAGAAATTTGAGCATGATTGCAAAAGAAAACTCTCATTGATAGCCCTACATACCTGGGTAAGCTGAATCTACACCCTTCCTTGATAGCCTAAGAGATATGGTGAAGAACTTGAAGATTTCTAGGCTTGATCTCCTATGGGATCCTCTAGACTTGCATGCATGGGAAGGGAATTGGTCATAATAGGCTAAACCCTCTTAAAACCTTCCTAACAAAGCTTAAAATAACGTATTTTAGTTCTTAGGAGCTTCAAAATTATGAAAATATCATTTTCAATTTAGCAGGAAAAATAACTCTGCTAGTCCCAATGAGGGACATCATGAGTCGTTACTCCAGAGGACGACTCATTGTTCTGTCTCGTTACCTTCACTGGAAACTCCACCTCTAACCCGGCCATCCTGACCACGACCCACTGGATGATTCATGAAGTGACACTATGACTCGTGGAACCATTCAGGAAGACCCCCTGACCATGACTCTTAGGGTGAGCCACTAGACAAGTCATTACCCACTGGACGAGTCATTGTCTCATCTGTCGCCAAGTCCCGAAACAACTTTCATTCTCCAATCTTCCCTTTGCCTTCATGAGCCACATCATGACTCGTTAATTCACTTAATGGATCACTTGATTGGTCGTCTTGTGAGCTGGTGCGATGTTTTCCTTCTTTATCCGCTTAAATTCTCGGGTATGATCTTAGGGACTTTTAGGACGTTACACCCTAGAAGGAGCATTAGTACATAAATCATACTATATGTAAGATGGAAACAAATGAAATAAAGAATATGAGAGTGAAGAGAAATTGTGCATAGAAAATCAATTTTTTTAACACAAAATTGTAGGGTTATAAAAGAAAAACATGCCATTTTGTCCTTAAAATTTATAGATCATACTGTATGTTGTAAATACTAAGGGAATTGGTGGCGTAACCGACATAGTGCATCATCTAACCATGCAGTCCGATTCCTATGGCCTGACCGACAAAGTTAACACCTACCTTGCTAGTTAGTAGATCCTACATTGACTTACTAGGAAGATTTTGCAATCATCATCCATAGGGGAATAAATAAGGGACGTGCTCATACTCGATATGCTCCATTCCCATGCCAAAAAATACGATTTCATGCACTTTTTCTTATAGACACATGACTTTTTGGTGAACCACTCACCATTTATAAAAATTGTCATACTGAAAATAGTCCTCGAGATCATATTTTACTCTTTTCTAAAAAATCTTCTTTGAAAACTTAGCCTTATCTAAGGCTAAAAAATGTAGTAACCTTCCTTGCATTGAAATCTAAAAATCATAAATCATGATATCAATTAAATCCCATTAATAATGATGGAATTTACATGCCATTGCATAAGTGAATATCATATGTAAGATCTCAAGATATTTCATCAAACTTATATGTAACACCCCAAATATCCTTTAGACCAAACCCAGAGTTTAAATGATAAACCAGAAAATTTTTCTGAGAATGACTCATCAGATGAGTCATTGTCAAAGACAATGGATCATTAAGTCAGTCATTAGTAGTCTAGTAGATTCCTCCCTCAAAGTCACTAAGTGGTACAACGACCAATCATTGGTGGGAATAAGTCATTGAGTTGCCCATTCCATACAATCTAGAATGTTGTCAAAAACCTTTTTCCAAACAATGAAATAGAAAACGAGTCGTTGGGAGATGTAATGACTCATCCTAGGATCCGTCATAATAAATCCCAAAAAGGATTATCAATCCCTCCAGTGATGATGCCTGGAAACAACAACATGTTGTTTCCGCTAATGGGTCGTTCTATTCGTCCGATGGGAGAGGTCCAGAAACTGTTCAAACTTCCTCCAGTGACAATGAGTAGAAATAATGACTCGTTATACCCATCAACGGTTTTTCCTATCATCCGTTGTGAGAACTCTAGAGAAATGAAATTTCTAGTCCGAAAACAATGGCTGGCACTAATAAGTGGTGATCATAACCAATGACTCATTTTGAGGCCAATTGATATAGATAGTCAGAATTATGAATGGTTATCCAGGGGTATATTTTTAAAATCCTAAGCTCCTAACTCCTAAACTACATCGTTTTAGGGTATGTTTATAGGGGAATTAAGGGGAATTGATCGAAATTCTCCTCTCATACTCTCCTAGACTTACAGGAAAAGTACGTAGAAGATAGAAGACTCTCTCAGGTCTAAGCTAGGGCTTCCAATTCTCCTAAGAATTTTTGAGCTACTTCTTTGAGATTTCTCTCCAGGTATGTGGGATTTCAACAAGGGTTATCCTTTCACCCTTGTGTCCCAAAAGCGTTTAGAAAGCATTGATATCTCAGTCCCATAGAAATAACATGTCTTAGAGTTTTTGTTTAGTTATGAGTTCCCCTATTACTTCAACATTCTCAAGTCTTTTATGATTTTTATTATGTGATATTCACAATTTTATAATTTAGTTACAAATGATACTTTTATGACAGATTTTCACATGTTTCAAGTTCAGTTATATAAATAGATTTTTCACATCTATATGGCATTAAGTTTAGCATGAATTCATATTTCAGTCTTTGTGATTCTATCATGGTTTCAGTATACAAATGGTGATAGTGTAAATCAGTATTTTCAGTTCTTAGGCTCTCAGAATACTATCAGATAAAGTTTCTAACTTAGCTGTAAGAACAACAGTTTTTGAGCTATCAATAAATTATCGGTGAACTTATCATTGGGAGTAGTTCTTAGCACTGATCTGGTCCAGGGTTTAGCGCGCCCATGGCCCAGAACTACGTGCGACCATAGCTTATTAGCCCGAATAGGCATTAATTTTAGTGATCACATCAGCCATGCCTTTATACCCTAGCAAGGTATATTCGGTCCTATCGATGGGGCGTATACATCAAACTTCACATTTAGCTCCCATGGTTATATGTCGATTAATAGACACTCCCATCATTTAGTACAGTTATAGTCTCAGTTTTTAATGCATGTACATGTCCCTTAAATAAGTTTTTAATGTACTTTATTGTGTATTGTCAGAGTACTACTTCACATTAATATTTATGTATCCTAGTAAGGGTCATGGTACTTTAGTTCAGTTATGCATTTTAGCATAACTTTTCAAATTATTAGTATGTTCTATTATTCCAGTTGCATATCTCATTTACTCAGTATATTCAAAGTGCTGACCGCATACCTCTTGTATTATATACTTTTGTGATGTAGGCTCAGCAGCAGGGTTAGCTTCTCCTCTAGACATTTTGCAGCAAAGTTCTATTGGTGAGTCCTTATCTTCCAAGGAGTAGAGTCTTCATTTCCAGTATTTCTCATTTTCTATTTCTCAAACATTAGAGTTAGCTGGGGGTTTATCCCAGTAACTCATCAGTTTCTTTTGGAAGACTTTCAGGCAGAGTATTTTAGTTTCAGCTCAAGTTTCAGTGTTTGATTAAATATAAATATTTTATCAGATGTTCTCAACTTATATAAATATCTGGTTATTATTTATAAACAACTTTCTCTTAAGATTCTTTTATAGAAATTTATTCATAATATACTTATGCCACGCCATGGGTTATCTTGGAGCCATTCGTGGTTCTAAGTACCATCTCGCTTCCAGGGTGTAGAATGGGTCATAATGAACATAGTATCAAAGCCTCAATTTTAGAGTGTCCTAGGATGTCTAATAGCTACGTCAAGTGGAGTCCTTTTCATAGGTGTTACGTACGCCACATTTATGAGGGAGAGGCTACGAGGTGTTTTTTTAAAGGAAAAATCCCTTTTCTTCATGACTCTTATTATGCGTAAAGTTTTAATCTCTAAAATGTCCTTCTAATTTGTGCTCTAACATTTTTAGTTGATGATGCGTCCCAAAAGAAGGAACTGAAGGAGGAATGGTAAGGCTAGCCAGCTAGCCCCACAAGCTCCAACATCCCCTCAAGACATTCAGGTGTCACATGTGGAGTTTTGGCTGCTAGCCAAATGTTGGCTCAGGTGACTCACTATAGTCCCAATTTTGACTCTGTAGAACACTCGACTCACTATAGCCCCAGTTTTGACTATGCTAGATTGTTCAAACAATTTCGTGATCTATTATGATGCCTCCAGAGTTTGCCTTAGTTTTGTTATGAAGCAGCATGTTAAGGTTGTAGCTTTTGTTTCCATATAGCTCAAGGTTCATGAGAGGAACTATTTGACTCACGATTTTGAGCTAGTAGCGGTAGCATTTGCCTTGATGATTTGGAGGCACTACCTTTATGGGTTTCATGTGGATGTTTTAACTGATCACGAAAGCATATAGTATATGTTAAGTCAGAAGGACCTGAATCTGCGGTATAGAAGATGATTTGAGTTGTTTAAAGGCTATGATATAAGTGTGTTGTATCACCTGGAAAAGGCAATGTAGTGGTTGATGCTCTCAGTAGAATGTTTATGGGGAGTTTTGCTCATGTAGAGGAGGGTAAAAAGGAGCTGGCAAAGGATATTCCCAAATTGGCTCGGTTAGGGGTCCAGTTAGTTGATTCAGCAAATGGTGGAGTTGTAGTACAAAATAGGTTAGAATCCTCCATGGTGGTGGAGGTTAAGTCAAAGTAGGATGAAAACCCAATCCTTCTCAATTTGGAGGAAGCAGTCCCAAAGAAAGAGGTGGAAGGATTCTCCAAAAGGGGAGATGATGTGCTCCTTTACCAAGACAGGTTATGTGTTCCCAATGTAGATGATTTAAGACAGCAGATACTAATGGAAGCTCACAGCATCAAGTACTCTATCCACCTAGGATCCACAAAGATGTACTGTGATCTACGGGAAGTCTACTGGTGGAATGGAATGAAGAATGACATTGCAGAATTTGTGGGTAAGTGTCCAAATTGCCAACAGGTTAAGGTTGAACATCAGAGACCTGGGGGTATGACCTAGTATATTAGCATTCCTACTTGGAAGTGGGAAGAAGTGAACATGGATTTTATTACAGGTCTGCCTCGTATGCACAGTCTACATGACTCAATTTGGGTGGTTGTAGACCGGATGACTAAGTCAGCATATTTTGTACCAGTTAAGACCACATATTCAGTAGAGGATTATGTTGTACTATACATTCGGGAGTTAGTTAGACTACATGAAGTTTCCTTGTCAATCATTTCAAATAGGGGTACTCAATTCATCTTGCACTTCTAAAAGTCATTTTAGAAGGGACTTGGTACTTCTAAAAGGAACTTCTAAAAGACTACATGAATTTAGTTAGTATGTCTATCTCAGTTTGGAGTCAATCAGTATTCAGTTTATAGCTTTCAGTTCGAGATTGCAGTTCTTTCCCCAGTCTTTCAAACTTACTTAGCCTTCATTCGAGGATGCATCTTCTCAAGGGGGAGATATTGTAACACCCAAAAAGTACCTTAGATAAAACCTAGGGAGATATTGTAACACCCCAAAAGTCCCTTAGACCAAACCCATACTTGAAATGAAAACCCAATTTTTTTTCTCAAAACAACTCGTTAGAGACAATGACCCGTTAAGTTGGTCGTTAGTTGTCCGGCAGATTCCTCCCTCAAAGTCACCAAGCGGTACAATGACCCATCGTTAGTGGGAATGAGTTGTTAAGTTTCCCGTTCTGTCATGTCCAGAATATTTTCTAAAATCATCTTCCAAACAACAAGCCAGACAACTAGTCATTAGGAGATGTAACGTCTAGCCCTAGGGATCCATTAGAAGAAATCTTGAAAGCGTTAGAAATCCCTAAAGTGATAATGGGATGGAAACAGTGACCCATTATTTCCTCTAATGGGTTGCTTTATTTGTCCATTGGGAGAGGTACAAAAACTGTTCAAACTTCCTCTAGTGACAACGAGTAGAAACAATGACCCGTTGTATCCACCAATGAGATGTCCTGTCATATGTTATGGGAAATCCAGAGAAATTAAGTTTTCAGTCTGAAAATAATGACTGGCACAAAAGATTCATGGTCACAACCAACAACTCCTTGTGAGGCTGGTTGGATCTAGACGTCACAAATTTTGAACAGTTAACCAGGGGCATTTTCAAAAAATCCTAAGCTCCTAAATACTAAACTACATCATTTTGTGGTATGTTTAAAGGGGAATTGATCATCATTCTCCTCTCATTCTCTCCCAGACATACAAGAATAGTTTTTAGAAGATAGAAGATCCTCTTAGGTCTATGCTAGGGCTTCCAATTCTCCTCAGAATTTTTAAGCTACTTTTTTGAGACTTCTCTCCAGGTATGTGGGATTTTAGTAAAGGTTATCCTTTCACCCTTGTGTCCCAAACACTTTCAGAAAACATTGATATCTCCATCCCATTGAAAAATCTTGTCTTAATGTTTTTGTTTAGTTATGAGTTCCCCTATTACTTCAATGTTCTCTCTCTTGTGAATTCTCATGTGTGATATTCATATTTTTATAATTCAGTTACAAATGATATTTTTATTGAAGATTTTCACATGCTTCATGTTTAACTATATAAATAGTTATTTCGCATCTATATGGCATTGAGTTTAGCATGAATTCATATTTCAGTCTTTGTGATTCTATCATGGTTTTAGTATATAGTTGGTGACAGTGTAAATCACTATTTTTAGTTCTTAGGCTCTTAGAATACTATCAGATAAAGTTTCTTACTTAGCTTTAAGAACACTAGTTTTCAGGCTATCAATAAATTAGTAGTGAACTTATCATTGGGAGTAGTTCTTAGCACCAAGATGGTCCAGGATTCAGCGCAGCCATGGCCAAGAACTATGCCCCTCTGTAGGTTATTAGTCTAGATAGGCATCAATTTTAATGATCACATCATCTATGCCTTTATACCATGGCAAGGTATATTGGGTTCTATCATTGGGGCATATAAATCGAACTCCACATTTAGCTCTCGTGGTTATATATCGTTTAATAGACTCTCCCATCATTCAATATAGTTATAGTATAAGTCATAGTTATACACTCAGGTTTTTAGTATATGTACATAACCCTTAAATCAGTTTTTACCGTACTTTATNGTAAGACTACTACTTCACCATCGATATTTATGTATCATAGTGAGGGTCATGTTACTTTAGTTCAGATATGTATTTTAGCACAACTTTTTCAAATTATAAGTATGTTCTATATATTCCAGTTGCATATCTCACATAGTCAGTACATTCAAAGTACTAACCGCATACCTCTTGTGCTATATTATTATATGACACAGGCTCAGGCTCTCAGGCTCATTAGTGGGGTTAGATTCTCCTCCAGACTTATTGAAGCATAGTTCTATTGATGAGTCCATCTTTTTTGGATCGGAGTCTCTATTTCCAGTATTTGTCATTTTCAATTTTTCATATATTAGAGTTAGCTGGGGTTTTGTCCCAGTAACTCATCAATTTCTTTTATAAGGCTTTCAGATAGAGTATGTTAGTTTCAGCTTGAGTTTAAATGTTTATTAAATTTCATTATCTTATCATATGTTCTCTACTTATAAAAGTATTTGGTTATTATTTATAAACAACATCAGCTTAAGATTCTTTTGTGGAAGTTTAGTCATAATAGAGTTATGCCATGCCATGGATTAGCTTGGAGCCATTCATGGTTCTAAGCACCATGTTGTCATCCAGGGTGTAGACTCAGGTCTCGATATTCTATTTTTGACACATAATGGAAAAATTGTAATTTGTGCAGCATGATTATGGATGAACATGGAGACTTCATAGGATAACTCAAAAGATGAAGAATTAGTTGTTTATAAAGATATACATAAAATTCATTAAGTAAAGCATGTAAATTTCAATGTTCAAAATGAGGACTTATTCAAACTTATAATTGATGATCTATGAGTAGGAAAAAACACATGTGTGGGATGAAACATTATATCCAACACATATGGAGTTGCCTTACATACCTTATTTTCTCTAAAATCAAGAGAAGATCACAATTTTAGGCTTGGGAGTAAAGGTTGCTATATCTTCTTAAAGCTAAGAATGGGTTTTCCTTTAAACCTTAGGAGTAGAGTAGATAGAAAATCAACAATATAAAGTTGTGTACAACAATTTAACATAGAAAGAGCTTGGGAGAGACTTAATGAAAGTTGGAAGAACTTAGAGAGGAAGAGAAGTTGGGTTCTCTAAGTTGGAGGTGAAAAAAAGAGTGAAAGATTTTGTTTAACCTATGTATAGACGCAATCAAAATACACAACTTAACCTGAACACTGTTACAAACTGTAGAATTGATTTGCGGTCCATAAGTTCAGTCTTAAGTTGTGGCTGAGGGGCCATTTTTTCCATTTATGGTCATAGATGTCAAAAATAAAATAAATCTACAGTCCGTAGAATTATCATGCCCCGAGGCTACACTCTGGTGTGGCCGGCAGTTAGACCAGTGATCTAAGTCAACCCTTGGCCTAGCTTATTAATGTTGGTCTTAATCTTATGCCAATTTTCCATATATTTACCCATATTTTATCTTGTTTTGAGTTCATAATCCTTATAAAATATATGAATTCATGTTTTCATGTGTCTTGTGAGCTATTGAATTTTTATAAATGTTTTTAGCAGGAAACCGAGGAAAAAGAACCCAAAAATGACTCAAGGTATGAAGAAGAAGAGTTTACGAAAGTCAGCCTGGAGCTATGGATGGCGTAGCGCATGTGTAATACACCGAAAGTTCCTAAGACTAGACCCGAGATTTAAAAATAAAAGTCGGTAGAATCTAGGAAAATTCCCATAGAATGGGTCACATAATGGATCGTTGGTCCAACTAATGACCCATAGGAAGCATCCGTGGTGAGGTCTAGTCAGGTGGCAGTTGGAAGTGACGGGTCACATAATGACCCTGGTTTGATACCATGAGTCATCGTTTGTGGTCATGGGAAGACTGGACCTTGGCTTAAGAGGAAGTAACGGGTCATGGGATTACCCATCGTGAGCTATAACGGATCATGGTGAGCGACCATTGGAAGGAGTGTTAAAAACCTCCAGTCAAGGTAATGGAAGGAAACCACGACTCGTTGGGAGGAGGAATGAGAAGTGGTGTAGCTCGTGGGAAGGCTTGGTGCAGGTCATCAAGGAAGAAACAACAGACGATGTAACGAACTGTCATATTGTACAATGACTCATCCTGTCTAGTCGTGGGATCGAATATGAGGAGTTGAAAAAGGGAAGTGGAACCAACAGATGGATACCACGAGTCGTGATATCAATGCACAACTTGTTGCATCGTCCGTGGTCTCAAGCAATGCAGAAATTTCAGGAAATTCATTAAGGGAACATTCATCATTTCTAAGTCCTAGGTTCCTAAACTACATCATTTAAGGCTTGAAATGCAGTTTTTTACGAGGGTAAAATCTATCCTAAGCTCATTAATTTCAACGCATGCATATTGAAGGGTTTAAGAGGTGATCAAGTTAGAGTTCTTCAAGCTTTCCTTCAATTTTTCCTTGGGCTTTCAAGGAGTGGTGAAATTTGATCTTCCCTAGGTATGTAGGGTTATGAGTGGGTGGATCCGTTGACACCCATGTCCAAACTCTCTCTAAATCATGAAATTTCCTATAATGATTCTATGGGGTTTTAACCCAATGCATGAAATTTTGAATTCTCTACATGTGTATGATCAATATGAGTTATTATTATTGAATTATTAATTATGGGCAAGTTTTACGTTGTTTTCCTTAAAAATCATCCCACCTTGGCCCGGGTATCNTAAAATGCCCATTTATGAAAAGTTCATGAAAATTAAGATTTATGATGAATGTTCATGTATGATGAAGTATTGATGATGTGAAGCATGTTTTCAAGTTACCCATATTTATAATCATGATTTCAAGTGAATTAAGCATTTTCAGGCATGTTAGAGTATTGAGTAGTGCCCACATGTTCAAGTATAATTTATGATTTATGAAATGGATTTCATGATTGATCAATTTATGATATTGGCCGATTAAAGAGCCCTTGATTCATGGCTAATCATGTATGGAAAGGAGATCAACGATGTTAAATGTTTATTTGCCCATGAGTCTCATGAATGATGTTTATGATTTATATATGAGCCTAATGTGCATGTTTTTGAGAGTAGTATCTAATACCGAGTATCCAAATGTTCAAAGGACTACGCCAGTGTCTCAAAAAAATGTGCCACCGTAGGTTCATGATGATACATTACAATGTTAATGGATCCCCTCTTTCGTGATATTACATAATGCACGTCCCTTGCCTGGCAAGCCAGGGACGACTCTGCCCACTTGAGTGAGATAGTTGGGACATCATGTAAGGCTTTACCTTGATGTTGTTGGTTATGATGAGTCCTCCCATTGTTCCAAATGTTTTATTGCATTATTATGTTTACGTTATTGTGTCTCAAGTGATGATTTATAAAGTTTCTCTTACTATTATGATAATGAACGTATTACAAATGACTTGAAAACCTTCAGCCTTACGTTATCTTATGATATTTATGTTATGAGCATGTTGTTCCACTCTTATAATCTCTTATGAGCTTTTATGTATTTTAAATGTCCGTTTTACTTATCTTAGATACTCGGTACATTTCATGTACCGACCGCATACTCTATGCTGTATCATTTCATGATACAGGCTCCGATCTTTAGCCCCAGCACCATCATTAACCCGTCTCAGAGTTTAGCATCTAACTCTTTGGTGAGTCCTCATTCTCCGAGGACCGGTTTGATATCAGTTATGTTTTCATGCTCAATTATTTTTTACACTTTTCGGGTTAGTTGGGGGTGTTTTCCCATCAACCCATTAGATATGTTAGAGGCTTTCTGACCATGTGTATTATGCAGCTGTTATGTATGAATTACGTTCTTCTTTCTATGTATGTAATGTTTATGCTTCTGCTATGTTATTAAGTTGAGTATTCTCTTTTATTGATCGAGTTAGATGTATGCTCACACCATGGGTCGACTTGGAGTCTCTTGGGGCTCCTTGTCCCATGTTACGATCTACGTCCATGTTTGGATCGTGAAAAAACTTTGTATCAGAATCATAGGTTTTGAGTTTCCTGGGGCATATGAAAGCTGCGTTAAGTAGAGAATTTTTCATGGGTGTGAAGCGCACCACATTTATGAACAAGAGGCTACAAGATGTTTGGGAAATATTCCCTTCTTTCATGATCTATGTTATGTGATGAAATGTCTCCTTATCCTTCTAAGTCGTGCTATTCGCGATTGCAGAATCATAGCTCCACGTAGAGTAAACGGAAAAAGGAATAGGAATAGAGTCACCCACAAGGATGGCAACGGAAACGGTCACCAACAGGCCTCACCAGTCTAGGAGCACCATGCACTGGAACCGATTTCCTGTATTGAATTTCGGGAAGCTATTTAGATGCTCATGTAGGCCTTGACCGCTCAGGTCAATCAGTAGGCAATTGTGCATGTCCTGTAAAATAGTAATGCGGTGGCGGCTCGAGTCAGGGATTTCTTGAGAATGAACCCGCCAGAGTTCCTCGGGTCGAAAGTAGATGAGGAACTGCATGAGTACATTGATAAGATTGTGAAGATCACCAATGTCATAAGGGTGAAAGGGGTTGAGTGTGCTGAGTGGCCTCATATCAATTGAAAGGGGTCGCACACATCTAGTTTCGACAATGGATAGATAGTAGGGCCACCGGAGCAGGCCCTGTCACTTGGGAGGAGTTTGATGTTGCGTTCTCGGATCGGTTCTTCCCTCGTGAGATCATGGAGTTGAAGGCCGCAGAGTTCATGAATCTTAAGCAGGAGAGGATAACGGTACATGAGTATGCCATCGAATTCACTTGCTTGTCAAAGTACGCACCAGAGTTAGTGGTTGATCAGACGACGCGAGTGAGCAGGTTTGTTCACGGGGTGGCGACCTACTTGGAAAAAGATTGCAGGACCGCAATGCTACAGCAGGATATGGATTTCCCTCGGATAGTATTGTACGCCCAGCAGATGGAGGCGGCACATGTGAGGGAGAGAGAGGCCAAAAGGGCCTTGACAGATGGCTATGGGTTTACTCAGTAGAGATCTGGCAGTGGTCACCGCCCTCAGATTCAACAAAGGTCATTAGCTCCAGCACCCTCATCATGTCTTTTGGACTAACGAATGCTCTTGTAGATTTTATGGACTTGACGAATAGGGTGTTCAAGACATACCTAGATATGTTCATGAATGTGTTTATTGATGATATCTTGATATACTCTCGAAGAGAGGAGGAGCATGTCACTCATTTGAGAGTAGTTCTACAGACTCCCAAGGATCACCAATTATATGCCAAATTCAGCAAGTGCGAGTTTTGGTTGAACTCGTTGGTTTTTTTGGGCCATGTGGTATCAAGTGAGGGCATAAAGGTGGACTTTCAGAAAATAGAAGTGGTGAAGAATTGGCCTATATTGGTGAATCCTTCAGAGATTCGTAGCTTTTTGGATTTAGCTGGCTACTATCGGATATTTGTTGAAGGTTTCTCATCTATTGTAGCACCCTTGACAAAATTGACCTTTATGAAGGTGAAATTTCAAGGTCAGAGGCTTGTGAGAGGAGCTTTCAGGAGTTGAAGGCTCGACTTACCTCAACACCGGTGTTGACCCTACCAGAGGGTACCGATGGGTTCGTGGTGTATTGTGATGCTTCAAGGATCAGACTTGGGTTTGTATTGATGCAGCACGGAGAAGTTATATCATATGCCTCCAAACAGCTGAAAGTTCATGAGAAGAATTACCCAACCCATGATATTGAATTGGTAGCGGTGGTATTCGCCTTAAAGATATGGCAACACTATTTATATGGGGTCCACATGAATGTGTTTACGGATCATAAGAGTCTACAATATGTGTTCACTCAAAAGGATCTCAATCCTCAGCAAAGGAGGTGGTTATAGATACTTAAGGATTACGATATGAGTGTGCTTTACCATTCGGGAATATGTAGTAGCAGACGCACTTAGTATACTATCAATGGAAAGTGTGTTCCATGTGGATGAGGGGAAGAAGGAGCTGGTGAAAGACGTGCATCTACTTGCAAGGTTGGGAGTTCAGTTAGTTGACTCTACTGATGGCGGTGTTATTGTTCAAAATGGATCAGAATTGTCTTTGGTGACTGATGTAAAAGAAAGAAAAGACGAGGACCAGATTTTGATAAAATTAAAGGAAGCCGTTCAGAATTAGAAAGTAGAGGTAATCTCCAGAGGGGGAGATGGTGTGCTTTGATACTAGGGCTACTTATGTGTTCCAAATTTTGATGATTTGAGAGACTAGATGTTGCACAAGGCATATGGATCCAGATATTCTATACATCCCGGTGCCACCAAGATGTATCATGACCTACAGGAAGACTATTGGTGGGGAATGGCATGAAGAAGGACATAGCATAATTTGTGGTTGTGTCCAAACTGTCAACAGGTGAAGGTTGAGCAACAAATACCTAAAGGTGTGCTGCAGGACATTTTCATCCTGACTTGGAAGTGGGAGGAGATCAATATGGACTTTAAATAGGTGTGCCTCGCACTCGCAGATAGTATGACTCCATTTGGGTTATTGTAGACAGGTTGATCAAGGTGGCTCATTTTCTATTGGTTAAAACTACTGATTTAGCCTAGGATTATGCTAAATTATACATTCGGGAGTTGGTTCAGTTACATGGAGTGCGCTTGTTCATCATATCAGATATAGTTACTCAGTTGACATCTCAGTTTTGGAGATCTTTTCAAAAGGGACTTGGCACTCAAGTTAAGGTTAGCACAATATTTCACCTACAAACACATGGTCAGGCAGAGAGAACTATTCATACTCCTAAGGATATGTTGAGAGCCTGTGTTATTGATTTCAAGGGTAGTCGGGATGATCATTTGCCTCTCATTGAGTTTTCATACAACAACAGCTACCTTTCTAGCATTCAGATGGCTCCGTTTGTAACTCTCTATGGGCGGAGATGTAGATCGCTTATTGGTTGGTTTGAATTTAGTGAGGCTACCTTAATAGGTTCGGATTCAGTCTATGAGGCTATGGATAAAGTTCAGTTAATAAGGGGAAGGTTGAAAACAACTCAAAGCCTTCAAAAGTCCTATGCAGATGTGAGAAGAAGAGAACTTGAGTTTGAAGTTGATGATTGGGTATTGGGGTCTCCCATGAAGGGAGTGATGAGGTATAGGTTTTTGCTCTAAAACTCTATTTAGTCTTTATGTTCCGTCCATGTGCCCCAGTTACTTCCATGTATATGGATGTGTATATAATTTCTGAATTCAGTTCAGCCATGTAGTTCGAGTCAGAGATAGTCATTCCGTCAGTTTTCGGCTAAACGATCGGTATTTGAGTATGATCATTGCATTTCTCTATTTTCTATATGTTTTCCCATATTCGAGAACAAATGTTCGCAAGGGTGAGATATTGTAATACCCCAAAGGTGCCTAATACTAGACCCGAGATTTAAAAATGATAGTTGGCAGAATTTGGGAAAGTTCCCATAAAACGGGACACATAAAGGATTATTGGTCCAACCAACGACCCGTGGGAAGGGTCCGTGGTGAGGTATGGCCGAGTGGCAGGTGGAAGTAACGGGTCACGTAACGACCCATGGTTTGATACCATGAGTCATCGTTGGTGGTCGTGGGAAGATTGGACCTTGGCCTGAGAGGAAGTAACGGGTCATGGGATGACCCATCGTGAACTATAATGGATCGTGGTGAAAAACCATGGGAAGGAGTATTTAAAACCTCCAGTCGAGGTAATGGAAGGAAACCATGACTCGTTGGAAGGAGGAACGAGTTGTGGTGTGGCTCGTGGGAAGGCTTGGTGCAGGTCGTCAAGGGAGAAACAACGGACGATGTAAGGAACCATCATACTGTACAACGACTCATCCTGTCTAGTCATGGGATCGAATCCGAGGAGTTGAAAAGGGGCAGTGGAACCAACGGACGAATACCATGAGTCGTGGTATCAAAGCACGACTCGTTGGATCGTCTGTGGTCTCAAGCAGTGCAGAAATTTCAGGAAATTCATTAAGGGCATTTTCTTCATTTCTAAGTCTTAGGGTCATAAACTATGACATTTAAGGCTCAAAATGCAGTGTTTTATGAGGGTAAAATCTATCCTAGGCTCATTCATTTCCATGCATGCATATTGAAGGGTCTAAGAGGTGATCAAGTTAGAGTTCTTCAAGCGTTCCTTCAATTTTTCATTGGGCTTTCAAGGAGTGGTGAAATTTGATGTTCCCCAGGTATGTAGGGTTATGAATGGGTGAATCCATTCACACCCATGCCCAAACTCTCTCTAAATCGTGAAATTCGGTATAATGATTCGATGGGGTTTAAACCCAATGCATTAAATTTTGAATTCTCTACATGGGTATGATATAAATGAGTTATTATTATCAAATTATGAATTATGGGCAAGATTTACATTGTTTTCCATCAAATTAATGTTTTAAGCTTTTTAAAATTAAAATGCCCATTTATGAGAAATTCATGAAAGTTGAGATTTATGATGAATGTTCATATATGATGAAGTATTGATGAGGAGAAGCATGTTTTCACGTTACCCATGTATATAATCATGATTTAAAGTGAATTAAGCATTTTCAAGCATGTTAGAGCATTGGAAAATGCCCACATGTTCAAGTATAATTTATGATTTATCAAATTGATTTCATGATTGATCAATTTATCATATTGGCCTATTAAAGGACCCTTGATTCATGGCTAATCAAGTATAAAAAGGGGATCAACGATGTCAAATGTTTATTTTGGCCATTAATCTCATGAATGATGTTTATGATTTACGTATGAGCCTAACTGCATGTTTTTAGGAGGAGCGTCTAGCACCGAGTAGAACGACGTTCAAAGGACTATGCCGGTTTCTCATTACTACGTGCCACCACAGGTTCATGATGATACATTACAATGTTAATGGATCCCCTCTTTTGTGATATCACATAATGCACGTCCCTTGCGTGGCAAGCAAGGACGACTCTACCCACTTAAGTGAGATAGTTGGGGCAACATGTAAGGCTCTACCATGATGGTGTCGGTTATGGTGAGTCCTCCCATTGTTACGCATGGTTTAATGCATTATTATGTTTATGTTATTGTGGTTCAAGTGGTGATTTATAATGTTTCTCTTACTATTATGTTAATGAACGGATTACAAATGACTTGAAAACCTTGATCCTTGTGTTATCTTATGATATTTATGTTATGAGCATTTTGTTCCACTCTTATGATCTCTTATGAGCTTTTATGTATAATAAATGTCCGTTTACTTAACTTACATACTCAGTACATTTCCTATACTAACCACATTGTCTATGTTGTATCGTTTAATGATATAGGCTCCGATCTTCAGCCACAGAACCGTCATTAGCCAGTCTGAGAGATTACATCTAGCTCTTTGGTGAGTCCTCATTCTCCGAGGACTGGTTCGATATATATTATCTTTTCATACTCAGTGTTTTTAGACTTTTTGGGTAAGTTGGGGGTGTTATCCCATCAACCCATCAGATATGTTAGAGGCATTCAAATCATGTGTGGTATCAAGCTGTTATGTATGAATTACGTTATGCTTTTTATGTATGTCATGGTTATTCTTCCGCTATGATATTACGTTTAGTATTCTCTTTTATTGATTTAGTTATATGTATGCTCCTGCCATAGGTTGACTTGGAGTCTCTCTGGGTTCCTTATCCCGTGTTACGACTCGAGTCCATGTTCGGGTCGTGACAGCGTGCAACACTTGTGTTTTAGAGAGAAATGCACCAAAGTTGGTGCTATGGATGGGGTGGGGCGCCAAGTACCTTAGCTCTAGAGATGAGAATTTGACTAGTACCTTTGCGAGATGGATTGTGTGTGTAACACCCCAAAAGTTTTTAAGATCAGACCCGAGGGTTAGAGAAGAGAATAAAATAAGAAAATCTCACCAAATTCACAAGACCACTCAAGGGATGAGTCATTGTAGGGAAAAATGACATGTTGTACTTCTCATTGTAAGTCCCCATTCAGGATTTCTATAGAAAATAATGATACTAGCAACGACTTATTAGAAGATCAATGGGCTATCCTAGTGGTTGTTGAGTGGATCTTAGAAAAGTACTGGACCTGAACCGGTAAGAACGGTTCATGGATCAAGTTGTAGGAGACTGTAACAACCCGTGGACTATGGTTGTGGTTTGAACCTGTCATGTGAAGGGGTGATGTAATGAGTCAAGGTATGACTTTTTGTAGAAAACAACTACTTGTGTAAAGAGTCTGTCGTTAAGAACCAATGTGTTGGAAAATTTGTACTGTCTAGCAATGGGCAGATACAATGGGTCGTGGTTTGGCTGTAAAGCTCGTTTTACAACTCGTGGGAGATGGCAGTGTGTTTTCCCTGCCAAATTAGTAAGGGCATATTTGTGATTTCTAAGCTCCTAACTCTCTAATGATGTAATTTTAAGCCCTAAAAGGAGTGTTTTAAGAGGATTTAGTCTACTCTAAATCATCAGACTCCCATGTATGCAAGTTATTGAGAACCCTCTTTAAGATCAAGATAGAACTTTGTCAATTTCTACAACAATTCTCTTGGGCCTTCAAGGCTTATTTGAAGATCAGTTTATCCAGGTATGTGGGGCGATGAACGAGGGTTTTCTTCCATCCTCATGCCCAAATTTCTCCTCAAGTTCATAAATTCAAGTTTTAGTTCAGGTGTATATATTTATATGGTATTAACCCAATTTTGTAAAATTCTCTATGATATGTTCATGGGTATAATCCCCTCACGTACTAAAGTATGTTTTAAAGTCTAATGGGTAGATTTTATGATAATTTGATTATAAAATTCATGATTTCAAATTATTAGAAATTATGTCATATTATGCAAGTTTTATGAAAACTCAAGCTTCCGATTCATGATTTCAAGTATGATGAGATATCTAGCATGAATGAATGTTTATAAATTTCCAATATATGAATTCATGATTTTGACTTATGAAGTATATTTCAAGTGTGCATGATTTTATGATTTAGTCAAGCCCACACAAGTATGTTCTCATGATTTAGACAAGGCTAGTAAGATCAACTTATCATATGTTTTAGAGTCAAGACTCCCAAGATAGATTGTCATATGTTTTTGAGTCAAGACTCCTAATGTTCAGATTTCAGGCTATGTATAAATTATGATTTCAGCTTTGTTAAAAAATGATGTGAGCACTATGCGTGTTTTTGAGAGTAGTGTCTAGTACCTAGTAGGCTTTGGGTCCAATGTCTCGGGTCTCAGAACTACGTGCCGATGTAGGTTCATCTTTCATGTTTGGGACCTCACAAGAGAGTTTTCCCCTTCCCCAAGGGGCCTCATCTTGATATCGATATCATGGTAGTGTCCTTATCCCTGACAATGTTTTAGACGACTCTGCCCACTTGAGTGTGATAGTTGGGGAATCACGTAAGTTATATTGTGATGGTGTCGATTATGATGAGTTTCCCATTGTTCCTCACAATTTCGGCTACTCATGTTCATGAGTTATGATATTATGTTTTATAGCAGTTTTGACCCAATGATCAGTTTATGAGCTTTTACTCATGATTTCAGCTGACAAGTCATATGATTTCTATTTATAAATCTTAGGTCACTATGTTCAATTATGATAATCAACTTATGACCATGTGTGTCTCAAATACAGTTTTCAGCATGCCGTACTTACTCTCATGATCTAATGATTTATATTTATATGCATGATTTCAGTTAACATTTACTAAGACTTTTTACTTACCTTGAATACTCATTATATTGAAAGTACTGACAGAATAGTCTATGCTATATCATTTCATGATATAGGTTCAGGTAATCTAGTTCAGTCGCGTGGATAGATTGCTTCCCTCTCAATCTAGTTAGCCCTGTTGGGTGAGTCCTCCTCTTCTGAGGAATTTCATTTTTTTATGTTGATCATGTTATTTTTGTTTCAGATTTGGAGATAGCTGGGGGCTTGTCCCAGCATCTCATCAGATGGTAGAGGCTTTTCAGACATAGACTAGTATGTGTAGCTTTGAGATTTAGTGTTTTGAGGCATCAGTTGATATGAATTTTTTGTTACTAAGACATCTGCTTATTCATGTTTAAGTTATCAGTTTCCACTTTGATATATATTGTCTTTAGTTGCTATGTTCATGCCATGAGTCGACTTGGAGCCATTCATGGTTCTAGGTGTCGTGTCTCGATCCGGGGTCCCAGCTTGGGTTGTGATAGTGTGGAGCCCCAGAAGCATTCTATACTTATGAAATTTTCCTACCATTCTGGTTCTATGGTGAGAGTGGGCCTCCAAAAGGGCCTTGAAGCTTACAAATTTTACTAACACTCTAGGGCTATGGTTAGAGCAGGGCGCCAGAGGATGTTAGAAATGAAGAAATTTGGCTAAGTCCTTGGTGCTATGGTGAGAGTGGGGTGCCCAGAGCTATTATTTAGAGGAAATTTGACTAACTCTCTGGTTCTATACACGGGGCGGCGCACCAGACTTCCTGGACGTGGTTTAACTATTTTTTAAGCCAAATACTTGAGGGCAAAAGTGTCATTTGAAGTTTCACCTATATATAGAACATCTAGAGCGTTTATAGCAGATTGATAATCATATTGTTCATTATTTTGAAGGTTACAAATGCAACTTTTAGAGGAGAGACAAGTTCTACTTAGGTTTCTTCTTTTCTTTCTTGTTTTACTGAGAATTATGTTTTTATCTTTGTTTTTCCGCTTGTCTATGAGTGGCTAAACATCAATTCTAGGGTTTTGGACATGGTTGATGGTTGAAGTTTGAAAGACTATTGATTGCTAGTTTTGTAAAGGTTTTTTATATTTACTTGTTTTATTTGATTATTCACTAGCCTGATCAACCTGTGAGTAAATCTGTTGACTTTTGGTTGAGCTTGGAAAAGGGAATTGAAAGGGTTAAAAGTAAATATAAACAGGAATTCGAGGATCCTTTGGCCCATTAGTTGAAGGTTAGAAGTTCTTGTTGAGGATAGAGATATACATTTCAACCCTGTTTAGTCGAAATACAAGTAGGCATCACCGCCGTTACATATTTCTCTTGCGACCATAGGGATATAGGCATTAGGGTTTATGAGATAGTTCATGGATGCTTGGGAGAGTGGCAAGAAATTGTATAGTAACTTCCAACGAGAAACTTTATGAGGATTAAATCTAGCATAATCACGTCTTGGGAACTCAACCTAATACAAAAGTGCCAATTCCCTAGATTTTCATCATCATTTGAAGTACAAATAAGTCTGCAATAATCTTTAGTTAATTTCACATTTTAAATTTAGAAGTTTAACTCTTCAAACAGTACTCTATTTTATCTTTCTTGTTAGATTACAAAATTAAAGTGATAACCTTACAATGATTGATCTGACAAGTCTCTGAGGGGTCGATTATCGGGACTTCCAATCCTATATTACTTGAAGACCACGTGCACTTAGGTGACATCAAGTTTTTGGTGCCGTTGCCTAGGACTTGAAGATTGATTGATCATTTGTAGGTTAGGATTTTTATTCTGCTATTCTATATTTTATGTTTTTGTTTGTTTGTTTGTGATGTTATAGGTGTTGTGTGCTCAGTGTTTGACAAATACGAGAAGTAAATAATCACTTTTGGCTTCCCTTGGTCCTGAAATTGAGAGAAGCTTTCAAAGGTTTATCATGGAGAATAACGAGCAGGTAAAGGGAAACAACTAGGAGAGGGTTCCAGTGTTGAATTTTGCTAGGCCAAACATGGAGAATGCATCTAAAGAGATCTTCAAGCCGGAAATAACTAGGAACTTTGAGTAGAAGGAAAGAACCATGCAGTTGGTCCAAAACACTTGCCAATATCAGGGTATGCCGCATTAGGATCCCTACCGGCATATGATTATGTTCGTCGAGCTGAGTGAGAACTTTCACTAGAGAACATGTCAGATGAGTATGTAAAGCTCACGTTGTTTCAGTTCTTGTTGATTGGTGAGGCCAAGGATTGGATTCAAAATGAGCCAGCAGGTTCCATCACTACTTGGGAGGTTCTTTCCAACAAGTTCATCAATAGGTTCTTCGCTTCAAGGAGGAGGAAAGAGTTGAGAGGGATGATCTATGGTTTTCTTGTTGAGTGATGATGAAACCTTGTCTCAGGCTTGGGAACAATGCAAGGGATACTTGAGAGGTTACCCACACCCACATGCAACTGAAGGAGATTATAGGGCATAATTTTATAGAAGGGATGAAGCCAGAGTCCAAATCTTGCTTGACGCTACTGCATAGGGATAAATTTTGTCCAAGAGCTATGATGAAATTGAAGATCTTTATAACCTTATGTTAGTGGGGAGTCAAGACTATCAGGACTCAGGTAGAGTATTCACAACAATCAAAGTCCCAGGGAAGCTCGAAGTAAATGGTGTGGCGGCAATCATAGCATATATAAGTCAGCTAGTCAATGTGATTAGCAAGCCTGTAACCTAAACAGCAGGAAGTAAGGATCAACAATGTGTGTGGAGAAGGCCACGCTTACTTAGGTTGTCCATTTAACCTCGAATCCATATTTTTTGTGAGACAACAAGGCTGTGGTGGAGGTTTCGCAAGTAACAGCTATAACCAAGGGTATAGAAATACAAAAAATCCCTCTTGGGGAGGGATCTAGAATTTCCAAAGTCTCCAGAATACTTATTCGAGACCTCTGGACCAGCAGCTGAGCAGCTCACTTGAGGAAATAATGAAACGGTGGATTGCAGTAGACCTAGGTGGTGAATAAGGTACAGGGGTCCATCAAAGAGCTAGAGAGATAGATGGAGAAATTAGCCTTACAACAGACCAATAGACAACAAGGGGCACTTTCAAGTAACACTGAGATGAACCCCAAGGAAAATGTGAGCGCAATCTCAGCATAGGGGTAAAGAACTGGGTGAGGTGATCCCCATGGAAAATAAAACTGATGAGGAGCAGGTTGTGATGTCCAAATCAGAGGTTGGTGAATCAAGAAACTCAAATACAAAGTTGGTGGAAACCATACCACCCCCTCCATTACCTCAAATATTTAAGAAGCAGAAGCAGGGCTCAGCCTGCTAGAAATTTCTTGATGTGTTAAAGCAGGTACATGTTAACTTACCATTAGTGGAGCTTTTGCCGGAAGATCCAAAATATTCCAAGTATTTGGAAAACATTGTTTCAAATAAGAGGAGACTAACAGTATTCGAAACTATGGCTCTCATGGAAGAGTACAGTTCCCGTTAACTAAACAAAATTCCTAAAAAGTTGAACGACCCCAGGAGCTTCACCCTTCCAATAGTGATTGAAATTAAGGAAGAAGTTTTTGCGTTGTATTACATGGGTGTAAAAACTCATTTGATGCCTGCATCCTTGCTTAGAACCTTGGGTTTAGGTGAACCATGTCCGACCATAATAACTCTGTAGCTTGCCAACAGGTCTCCTGCATATACTGATGGAATCATAGAGGTTGTCTTGATTAAGGTTAGACCTTTTGTTTTACCTATGACTTCATAATTCTAGATTACAAAGAAGATGCAACAGTTTCCCTTATTCAGGGGAGAGGATTCTTAGCCAGCGTAGACGCAGTCATAAAGGTGATGTCGGATAAGATTTCAATGACTATTGATGTTCAGGAGGCAGTCTTCGATGTGTTTAGAGTGGCAAGATGGACACTTCATTATGAGAACTTCACGGTGAAGATAGTGGTAGATCCTGGAGGATATGAGCAGGCAGTTGAGCAACATGTGCTACATGAGAATTTAGCAAATGCAATAGGTGATCCAAACTATCTCACTCGGTTGAAGGAGTGAGAGTGACTTTCATCATACCGCAACGTTAAATTAGGCACTGCATGGGAAGAAACTTGTGAATGTCATGCAATGACTAAATATAAGGCACTTTGTGGGAGGAAACCCACATTTTTCTAACATTTTTTGATTTTGCAGAGATGAACTAGGCATTAGAGGAAAAAAGAGGGGTGGAAAATGAGTTGAAGACAAAGTTATGTCTGGGGTGAGATACCTAGAGTGGGGTGCCAGCTGTTAGTTCCAGAAATGAAAAAAAATTTAGGTTGATTCAATGGGTGGCGCGCCGCGACAGCCGCTGTTCTCGAAGAGTCTTTTTTTCTAAGTGTATGGTGAGGTGACTAGCGCGCCACGCCAGGGTATTAATGTCAAAAATGTTTTTGGTCCAATGGGTCAAAGTTGACCTAAGGACCGTAAAATTACCAAAAACCCATGTCCCGCACCATTACTTTAAATCCCCATTCATCCCATCTAACTAAAAGTCAAAATAAAAAGAAAAATAAAATTCTCTCTCTCTCTCTCTCTCTCTCTCTTAAAAAGGGTCGTAACTCCCTCTCCCTTGTCCCTTATAGTTGTCTTTTTCCAAGAAGCTTGGTGAAGCTTATATCTTCAGTTCAAGCAAGTAATTCTCTTTTATCTTGGTTATGTAGTATGAAAAGCATGCAAAGCATGCCCCCGTTCCCTTCTTCCCCATGTTAAAGAACCAAAATCACTATTGTTGGTAAAAACCTTAAGTTTCATAATGTGGGTTTCATGAGCTTTAATTTCGTAAATTCTTCCATGATAATGTATAATCCATGTTGGGTTTCTTATTTTTGGTTGAATATAGTGATTTGAAGTTGTATGGATGAAGGAGATTGATAAATTGAAATTCAAGATTTTTTTCGGTAGAACATTGATTGTAGAGAGAGAAAGTACATTGTTCTTAAAGTCTTGAATGTGAAGAATCTTGAGTTGTTGAGAAATTTATGTTAATTCATTATGGATCGTAGTAAATTTCTTGTGGGTCATTAAATGAATTTAATGTAACTACTTGCATGTATGGATTACTTGAATTAACAATTAATGGAGGGAAGATGAAAGGAATGGCCTAAGTGAGGCATTCTTGAAAAAAATTTAATAGAGAAGAGATGTAAAAAATTCATGAACTTGGTTGTGATAGGAAGTTAGTGTATATTTTGGAGGTTGAGATTTGGATCATAATGAGGGAGGTCTTGAGTACCCTATTTGGAAAATTCTCACAAGTATGCTAGCGAATTAAGTGTGGGGTCACTTTGCACCCATTACACCAAATTAGCTACTCGTTTTGTTCACAAACTAATCCTGTGAATTTCTTTATTTTTGTTCTTCAGGTTTCATGTCATCAAATTCTAACAAAGGAAAGGAGATAGTGGCATCTGGAAATGGTTTCAAGCGACTCAAAAAAGGCACAAAAGGATTGAGTTTATCGGCTAAGGGAGCCCATGCTAGGAGGTTTCGAGAAAGAGCAGTGGAGCATTATGGACTATAATGGTTCAACGCAGAAAAGGAGGTCAAATATGCTCCTGAGAATTGGATTTATGAAGGCCGCCTCACACTTGAGTTCCATGCTATTCGAAACAAGGTCCGGGAGTTGGGAATAAGGTACATCTTTACTGAGCTGGAGGAGTGCAACCTCACTTTGGTGAGGGAATTTTATGCAAACAGAGACACTTCTTTTAGGGAGAGCTCCAAAGTAAAAATATGGGGTCAGGTTGTCTGGTTCACTTATAAGTGAATCAATGCTCTCCTTGACACACCTGCGGTAGACCCATTTATATACTTCATTCTGCTAGAGAGGCCCCCCATACCGAGACACTTGCCATACTCTTTTGGTTTAGCATTCTTTAGCCCGTTGGTAAGAGACCATAATGGCACTCACTCCACACTTCCATTCTCCTACATGAATAAGGAGGAGAAAGTCTGGGTAAAGTTGGTTTGTGTTGTGTTACTCCCTGGGACTCACATGATAGAAATCACTAGAGAGCGAGTTGTATTGGTATACATGCTGATGAAAGGGATACCAATAAACTTTGGTGTAGTGCTCTGGGATAATATGAGAAGATTAAGAGGTAATTACAGGTGGAAGTACTGTTATGGTAGCCTTATGATCCAGTTTTTGAGAGAGGCTGGCATTGAGGAGAAAGAGGCAGACCTTCATCTATCGAGAGTAGGACCCCTAGCAGGCAAGATGATGGATGTGACAAATGTAAAGGATCCCATCACTTCCATATCTCCATCTTTTACTATAGTTGATTTCTAGGCCCGTGATGGTAGATAGAGTGGCCGTATATTCGGAATTGTTGATTTGTAGTTGAGGATTGGAGACCGACCAGCCACAGACGATTAGATGACGACCTTAGAGGATAGATACCCACTCAGGATAGTTCTATGTAGATATGTAGTGTGGTACTTCCCTTTTATGAGCCATTTGATGATGATGAGGCCACAATGCTCACTGATGATAATCTAGACAATGATGATGTGGAGGATGATGCTGCCACGGGATGCAAGCAAATTGATGGCAAGGATAATGATGAGAATGAAGCTGATCAGCAATCCTGATGATGATGCATAGAAGCCCCGGAAGTCCTTTTTCTCTACCTATTTGATATGATTATGTGTGCACTAAGGATAGTGCACCATTTATTTGTGGGGTGGAGGAAAGATTCCCATTTGTTTTTTAATTTCTATATTTGTAATTGGTCGTAACATAGTGTCATTTCCTATGGCAGTAGTTGTATAATTTGTTAGGTCTTGTTTTGTAATGGTTAGTATTGATGATGACTGATGACTTGCCTGCCTTATGATGTTGGATAAACTATTTGTCTTTGTAGTTGAGATTGTTAGAGTTTGTTAGATTAATTTTAGATTCATAATTTTCAAAGTCAAGGGTGAGTACGCCATCAAGTTTTTTTGTGAAAATCATTTTAAATTGGCATATCTCACCCACCCTTTAGTTTTTTTATGGCCTCAGAGGGGAGACCTTTTGAACAAGGTAATTTTTTTAATTTTAGGAGTTGTTGTCATCGTAAGTAATGACCTTTCACTATGATAGATGGATGGCGACCGTCTTAAGGGAATTTAGACATGTTTTTTTTTCTTTATTTTATTTTATGTTGGAGTCAGACATAAGTCACTTATGTGCTCTGTGACATTCCACTTAGACGCTAAGCTAGAGGCAGTGAAGTGGTCATTTTAAGTGAGAATTCCATGAAATACGCACAAAGTTTTTCAATTCAACTCAATATACTTGTATGTATTAATAATGAAGAAATGTTGTTTAATGAGATTGTATGAATCTGTAGCTATAGGAAGCAGACTAGAGTCTTAATGGCATGTGAGGTGAGATTAACTGCTTTTGTACATATTGTAGCATCTAGAACTCGCCATAGTGTATGTTGGATAGCTAGTTGTGTAGAGAGTTAAGAGATGATCAAGCCGTTTCTTTGACAAAGCTATGTTTTCCATGTTTATTTTTACCTTCCTGAATATATTCCCTAGTTAACCTCCTTGAGCTTTAAGCTTTATTCTTTTCTTAGCCACAAGAGTAGTTTATTCCTTTTTGTTGTGAGACCTCT
The DNA here is from genome assembly GCA_018107945.1 of Datura stramonium. NCBI lineage: Eukaryota > Viridiplantae > Streptophyta > Magnoliopsida > Solanales > Solanaceae > Datura > Datura stramonium. The sequence continues at coordinate 398,446 of JACEIK010000115.1, read as the reverse complement.
AGAATTGTTGATCCAAAGTAGTCTTACACACTTTCAGACTTGAAGGTGATGGTCCACCAATGCATGAATTACAAGGGAAGGAAAAGAAAGAAATATTTTGTGGAAAGGCAGAAAAGAAAATAGGAACACGGGATGCCCATATAATGTGTTGTTTGCTTGCTGCTCGGAAAATGAAAGAAAGAGTGTTAAGAGTAAAAATTATTATTGATTCTACAAGCAAAGACTAGCAGTCAAGAAGTAAATAGAGGGGCATGAAAAGAAAAGAGAAATTTTGGCATGAGATTGAAAGGAAACTCTCACTCATAGCCCTACATACCTGGGTAAATTGATTCTTAACTTGTGTTTGAAATCCATAGAGAATTGGGGAAGAATTGATAGAACTTCTAGAGTGATCTTCCGAGGGAATTCAAAATATTGCATTCATGGGAAAGCCTAATAACATGATATATGCTAAACCCTCTTAAAATACTTCTTTCAGGGCTTAAAACGACGTAGTGTAGGACTTAGGAGCTTGGGATTTACGAAAATACCCTTAATGATTTCGCAGGAAAAACTATACCGCCAGTTGCTACGACCCATACGAAAAGTCGTACAAACCTCCAACTACTCGCGGTTAGCTACCATAACTAGCCATTCCAATTTTATCCAACTCTCTAAAGATTTCCACAATCTCTTATCACGACTCGTAACTCCTTACTACAAATCATACAACCAGCACCGAAAAAATCCAATGACCAGATATGACTTTCGACCACGAGTCATACCCATAAACCACGATTCATGGGTGGGACTTGTGATTGGGAGGGTGAACTTCTATCTCTCTACCACGGGTCATCCTACGACTCGTACAACCATCTTATAACTCGTACAATAAGTCGTACTGAGAGAAAACTTTAGATTTTCTACTAAAACATAGTTCAAATACCGAACCTAGTCTTAGGAACTTTTGGGGTATTATAATATCTCCCCTTTGGAAACATTCATCCTCTAATGTGGATTAAGCATGTTGAAAGGCTAGGAAAGGGATTGCAATCTACTGAACATTTGAAGCTGCAAATTGACGAAGTGATTGACTCCGAACTAAAATACATAACTGAACTAAATTCATGAATCATACATAAATGATAAAACATGAATGGAACTGAGAGACATGAACTTGATATGAAACTGAATAGAGTACTAAGGAGGAAACTGATACCTCATGTTGAAACTGAGCCGGAAGGGAAAAGATGCAGGTATCTAGCAATCATATCTGCTTCAGCTTCCCCCGCAACTCCTTCAACAAGCTGATTTCTCCACAAAACCTTCACCAAAACAACTTCCTTGTTTCTCAACTTCTGAACCTGATGATAAAGGATCTTAACTAGAATCTCCTCTTAGGTAACGCTATCTTTCACCACTATTCTCTCCACTGAAACAACCAAAGTCGGGTTACCAATGCACTTCTTCAATAGAGATACCATGTCCTTTCTGGAATGATCTCCAAAACAATGAGGTGAATTGAGTACCACTAATGAGATAATGGGAAAGGGAATTTCATGTAACCGAAATAACTCCCGAATGTACAATCTAGTATAGTCCACAGCTAAATCGGTAGTCTTGATAGGTAGGAAATAGGCTGCTTTGGTTAACCTGTCTACAACCACCCAAATAGAGTCATACTATCGGTGTTTATGAGGTAACCCTGTGATGAAGTCCATATTGATATCTTTCACTTCAAGTAGGGATACTAATTTTTTATAGCATACCTCTAGGTCTCTGATGATCAACTTTCACTTGTTGACAATTTGGACACTTAGCCACGAACTCCAATATGTCCTTCTTCATGCCATTCCACCAATAGTCCTCCCGTAGGTCACGATACATCTTGGTGGCACCTGGGTGGATATAATACCGAAATCCATGAGCCTCACTCAACATATGCTCTCTAAAATCATCAACACCCCAAACACACAAATAACCCTGATAACGTAGTACACCATCTCCCCCTTGGGAGAAGACCTCCACCTTCTGATTATGGACAACTTTCTTTAGCTTTACAAAGATGGGATCCTTGTCTTTCCTAGCCTTGATCTCAGTAACCAATGAAGATTCTGACCCATTTTAAACAATGAAACCACCATCTATTGAGTCAACAAGGCGAACCCCTAAATGGGCAAGACGATGCACATCCTTTACCAAAGTCTTCCTCCCATCCTCAATAGGAAACACACTCTCCATGTACAGTCTACTAAGGGCATCCGCCACTACATTTTCCTTGCCTGAATGATAGAGGAAACTCATGTCATAGTTCTTGAGAAGCTCTAACCACCTCCTTGAAGCAGATTCAGGAACTTTTGAGTGAACTCATACTGAAGGCTCTTGTGGTCCGTGAACACATCCACATTCACCCTATATAAGTAGTGCCTCCAAATCTTTAATGCAAACACCACCACTGGCATCTCTAGGTCATGCGTCGGGTAATTCTTCTCATGCATCTTAAGATATCTGGAGGCACAATCAATGATCATACTGTGTTGCATCAGCACACAACCAAGACCAACCCTAGAGGCATCACAATACATAACAAATCCATATTTTCCCTCTGGTAGAGTAAATATTGAGGCTAAAGTGAGTCGAGCCTTTAGCTCTTAAAAAATCTTCTCACATAAATCTAATCACTGAAATTTGACCTTTTTCTGGGTCAACTTAGTCAATGATAGTTAAATGGACGAGAATCCCTCAACAAACCTCCTGTAATAGCCAGCTAAACCCAAAAAGCTCATAGTGTCCGAAGGATTAACTAGTCTAGGCCAATTCTTCACTACCTCTATATTTTGAGAGTCCACCTACACACCCTCTCTTGACACCACATGACCCAAAAATGCTACTGAGTTCAACCAACACTCACATTTGCTGAATTTTCAAAATAGCTAGCGATCCTTGAGAGTCCGTAGTACAATTCTCAAATGAGCAGCACGCTCCTCCTCACTCTGAGAATATATAGGAATATCGTCTATGAAGACACTCACAAACTTATCCAAATATGTCTTGAACACCCTGTTCATCAAATATATAAAAGCTGCAGGAGCATTCGTTAGTCCAAACGATATAACTATGAACTCATACTGAACATATCGAGTCCTAAAAGCTATCTTTGGAATGTCACTCTATCTAACTCTAAGTTGATGATAACCTAATCTAAGGTCTATCTTTGAGAAGAACTTAACACCTGATGTTTGTCAAACAAGTCATCAATTCTGGGGAGAGGATACTTGTTCTTGATTGTGACCTTGTACAACTGCCGATAATCAATGCACATTATAAGCGAACCATCCTTCTTTTGAACAAAGGGAACTGGTGCACCCCACAGGGATTTACTAGGCCTGATGAAACCCTTATCTAGGAGATCTTTCAACTTCTCTTTGAACTCCTTTATCTCTTCTAGAGCCATTCTGTAAGGAGGAATAGATATAGGCTGCATATCAGGGAGAAGGTCGATACTAAAGTCAATCTCCTCTCGGGAGGGACTCTTGGTAGATCATCTAGAAACACCTCTTCATACTCACACATTATAGGAACAGACTGAAGTGTCGGGGTCTCGGATGTCACATCCTTAACCCAAACTAGATGATACACACAGTCTTTAAAAATCATCTTCCTAACGTTGAGATAGGAAATAGAATCACCTATAGGCATAGCTGGACTACCTTTCCATTCTAAGACTGGCTTACCCGGAAATCGGAACTCTACCTTATGAGTTCTATAATTTACTAAGGCATAACATACATGCAATCAATCCATACCAAAGATAACATCTAAATCGATCATGTCTAACTCTACTAGATCGGCTGAGGTGACTTTTTGAAGGATTGTAACAAGGAAATTTTTGTATACTCATCGAGTAATAGTTAAGTCACCGACTAGAGTAGAGACTGAAAAGTCTTCTAATAGGATTTCGAAGCTGACTCCGATGCTAATAGCAACATACGGAGTCACAAAAGATAAGGTAGCACCTGGACATAACAATGAATAAATATCAAGATGGAATACTCGTAACAAGTCGGTGACCACAACTTGAGAGACCTCCTACTCTTGACAATATGAGAGGGCACAGAATCTATCCTAACACTGACCACCACCTGCACTGGTGGTTGCACCTTACTCAGCTGAGTGTGCTAGTGGTGTTGCGGAACTGGTGGCTGGGTCACGGCCTCTACTATNGCAGGCCATAGCGCCAGACCGGCTGGCACGGTGCGATGCCCAAGGCATTGGGTTGCACCTTACTCAGCTGAGTGTGCTAGTGGTGTTGCGGAACTGGTGGCTGGGTCACGGCCTCTACTATTGCCCTATTTGCTGAAGGGAAGTCTCTGAGTAGATGTTTGGGCTTCCCACACTCATAAAATGTTGGTGAACCCACTAGTTACTGTCCGGTGTGTCTCCAACACACCTGCCATAAACTGGAATGCTGGGCTCTTCTTACTGCTCCCCTGACCTCTAGAGCCTAATGCCTTACCCCTCTAATCATGCCTAGGTCTAGACAGAACACTGGCTGATGATGGCGCTGGAGTTGATGATCTCTGCTAGGATTGTTGATGATGTCCTCCATCGAACCTCTACTAAAAATTATCCATAACTCTCTGTCCTAGCTCTTTTGGCCTCACTCTCCTTTTCCTTCAGCTGGCTATATGACCAATCACGAGATGTTTAGATCATAATTAAGCATAGTTTTCCTCTACTCCTTGACCAGTGAGTCTATGCTCACAAACCTGCTCATACGAGCCCTCTGATTAGATCATAAACCTTCTTATATGAGCCCTCTGATCCGCAACCAACTTCGATGCATACTTGGACAGTCGGGTAAACTCCAAGGCATACTCTTTGACATTCCCGTGGTGCTGCTTAAAGTTGTTGAACTGCCACCTTCGCCTCCCTCCACACTCTAGGGAAGAACCTATCCAAGAATGCATTCACAAACTCATCCCAACTCACGAGGACTGCTTCCACTACTCTACCATCCTCCCACTGTCGGTACCATATGTAAGCAACACCTTTCAACTGATAGGAGGATAAATTCGCACTCTCCTCTCCGGTTACCCCCATAATCTGGGTGATCCTCTGCACCTCGTCAATAAACTCATGCGGGTCCTCATCCACTTACGACCCCAAAAACACAGGAAAATTCATCTTGAGAAAGTCTCAAACTCTAACCGCCGCTACGTTCCCATTCTGAGGAACATGAGCCAATGCCTGCTGATTGACCTGAGCGGTCATTTCCTGTGCCAACATCTGAAATACCGTTCTGAATTCGGCATGAGTGGCCTGTTCGGGGATAGGAACTCGTGGTGCTATTAGGGGATTGCTAATTCCCATCTCCATTACAATTGTCATAGCCATTTCAATTGTCATTCCTTCTTCCATTCACTCGGTGTGGAGGCAAGTTTCTGCAAGTGCGTATAGCATGAGTTAGAAGGATAGGGAGATACTTTATCGTATACTTAGATCAGGATAGAAATTTCCTAAAACGTCTTGTAGCCTCTTTCCCATAAGTGTGGCACGCTTTACACCTATGGAAAAAACTCTACTCAATGTATCTTTCAGACACCCTAGGACACTCTAAACCCTTGCTCTGATTCCAAGTTTGTCATTACCCAAGCTAGAACTCCGGACTAGGACACAGGACCTAGAACCACGAATGACTCCAAGTCAACCCATGTCATGAACATAGCAACTAAAGAGCATAACATAAAGCAAAATCTGATAAACCGAAACATGAATAAGTGGAGGTCTGACTAATATAAGAATCGAAAATAGAGTCAATACCCAACAAAGCTGAAAATCTACATAATGTCTGATAAGCCTCTAACATGTCTGATGAGCTGATAGGACAATCTCCCCAACTAGCTCTCTAAAGTATGAAACTAACTAACATAATCAAACACCAAGCTGAATGTCATCGAAAGAGAAGGACTCACAAATAATGGGAACTGAGCTGATTTGTGGGGAAAGCTAGACTAATTATGGAACTGAGTTTGATCACTCAGACCTATATCATGAAATGATACATCATAGAGTATACGGTTAGAACTTGGAATGTGCTGAGTATGAAAGGTAAGTAAAACATGTTGAGTAAATTACAACTAATATCAAGCACATAAATATAAAATCATAAGATCATGAGAGTAACGACTACATCCCAAAATCTAAATTATAGAAATATATAGTCATAAGATGAATATCATATCTGAATACACTAAACCAAAGAAAAAAATAGAAATTATATGACTTGTCATAGCTGAAATCATAAACAAAGGCTCATAATTTATCATTGATTCAAACCTTCTGAAAAACACAATATCACAAGTCACGAACATGAATAACTGAAATCATGAGGTACAATGGGAGACTCGTCACAACCAACACCATCATGATTAATCTTAAGTGATGCCCTAACTATTACACTCAAGTGGGCAGAGCCTTCAAAAATCTTGTTAGTGCTAAGGATGCTACCATGATATGGATATCAAGCTGAAGGCCCCTTGCAGGAGGGGAAAAATCTCTTGAGAGGCCCCAAATAAATATATAAACCTATATTGGTGCATATTTTTTAGACCGGGGAACCTTGGAATCCCAAGCTTACTCGGTGTTAGACACTACTCCAAAAAATATGCACAACGCTCCCATCGTTTTTCAACAAAATTTAAATCATAATCACATGCATAGTCTAAAATTTGAACATGGGGAGTCTTGAATACAAAAGATAACATAAGATGAAGTGGGTTTCTTGACTCCAAACATAGGATAAGCTGGTCTTATTAGCCTTGTCTAAATCATGAAAACATACTTAACCTGTGTGGGCTTTCCCAAAACTTAAAATTATGCATACTTGAAACAGACTTCATAAGTAAAAATCATGGATTCATACATGGATAATTTATAAATATTCATTCATGCTAGATATCTCATCATACTTGAAATCATGATACATAAACTTGACTTTCCATAAAACATGCATAATAGCACATAATTATCTAAAACTTAAAATCATAAATTTATAATCAATTTGTATATAAAATCTCCCCATAAATCTCAAAACATGCTTTGGAACATGAGCGGAATTGACCCATAGATATATCATAGAGAATTTCCTAAAATTTGGTTAAAACCCTATAAGATCATAAACATAAATTAGAACTTGAATTCATGAACTTGAGGAGAAATTTGGGCATGAGAGTGAAAGGAAACTCTCACTCATAGCCCTATATACCAGGGTAAACTGATTCTCAACTTGTCTTTTAAAGCTCAAGAGAATTGGGGAAGAATTTATTGAACTTCTAGAATGATCTTCCAAGGGAATTCAAAAACATTGCATGGATGGAAAAGCCTAATGACTTAACATAGGATAAACCCTCTTAAAACACTCCTTTTAGATCTTAAAATGACGTAGTTTAGAACATAGGAGCTTATGATTTATGAAATACCCTTAATAATTTCGTAGGAGAAACTACACTGCTAGTTGCTACGACCCGTACCACGAGTCATACGATCCTCCTATGGCTTGTGGTTCGCTCCTACAACTATTGAAAATATCCAAAATATATCCTTAATTCAAAAAATATACATTGTCCAAGTATCAAAACAAGTAACACGATGAGTGTCGGGGTCGATTGAGAAATTGATGTTAGCATGCACCACGTAGATTTAATATAAAAACATAGAAAATTTATGGGAGTTAAACTTTGCAGAGAATTACAAAAGTTGATTCAGTGAACTAAAAATCACAAGATCAGCTAAGTTGTTGACAATAGTGTGAAATACTAGAGGTGCGATGTAGATGAAATACTAACTAGATCAGGATAGGTCAGGTCATCTCATAAGTTTAACAAGTGTAAATAATCTTGGGAAATGGTAGTCTCAGGTTTTCATCCTATTGACTACCCCTTACTAGAGTTTTATCAAAATCTAGCTACAATTTAACTCAATCTGAATTGATTTGGATTAACAGTTGCACTATTCCTAGCTATTAGCTGCCAATTAGCAATGAGGAAGTAAATTCAACTATTTATAGCATAATTTTACAATTTCTTATCCATTCCTACTACTAGATTCCCTTCCAATCTTAATTATACTCTCCCGAGCAATAATCAAGTAAGAATAGATAGACCCATATCATCATCAATGAATCTCCATTAATAGATTGAATGAAATCTAATAAATTTACACTTAATTTAACAATATGAAGATAACTTTAGCATTACCAAATCCAATTAAGTATTCATCATTACACACCTCTAGTTAATGATCTTAGCTACTCATAGTTAAGAAATTCTGAAACACATTCATCAATAGCATCATTGAATTCAATAGTAAGAGTAGATAAATCAAATTCACAATTATCCTCAACTACAACTGAAACTTACTACTACAGAAGAACAAAATAAAGCAGAGTATTTTCTACAAGTTTCAATCAAAATCTCTTTCTCTCAGCTACAATAATGTCTTCAGCTAAAAGAGGAAACAGTGATGTGATGTCAACTTAGATTTTCTCTCAATCTCTCTATATCTTCTCTCCTTCTGATCTCCCAGTATAGAGTACTTCATTTTCTATTTATACCCTGAAAAGTAGGGTACTTTTCATTTCCTTTTTTAGTGATGGATGATTATACCCTTAATAGAAACCTTCTGGAAGCGGCGGAGGTACCGACAGTTCGCGGTGATGGATGATTATACCCGTAATAGAAACCTTCTGGAACCAGCGGAGGTACCGGTGGTTTGCTGATGAAATTCATTAACCGTCGGGTGTTTGTTCTTCTTCTACATTCATTTCCAGTGAACATCGGCGGTTCACTCGGCATTTCGCCGATGCCAATCCGTGAACTTTCGGATCTTCAAGCCATTTCCATAATTTATGAGTGTCATTCGGCGATTGAACCAGCGATTCATCGCTTGAAAGTCGTGAACTTCCGGTGGCATTCAACAACTGAGGCATTTCCATTCGGCCTTTAGCCGGTGTTTCGCCGATCGATACCTGTGACCCGCTGCTCATTCTCACTTCCTCCTTTTTGCTCCATTTTTTTCTATTTTCTTCAAACTTACGCATCTACACACAACAAAAGAAAAAAGGGCATAAAATCTAAATAATCAACTTGGGAATGAAACAAAAACTAAAGTTTTAGAGTCTAATGAGTTGGTAAAGTACCAACTCATCAAACCCCAAAACTTGAATCATTGCTTGTCCTCAAGTTATGCAATACTTCAACTATTGAGGAAAATTACATATCTCTTTACAATTAGACCTTGCCGATCACCTGGACTATGACAACCGAAAAATACTCACCCCGCTCACCAAAAGAGAAGAAAATAGCCCAAAAGACCAAAACAATGAAGATGTTTCAAGCAGTCAACCACTTTTTAAATCTTTTGAAAGGAATCATTAATCACACAAGGGCATTTCTCAACCAAGTAACACGCATAGCATCTCCATTTATAATCACTGAAAATTCAAAGCTTGCCTTAGAGTTGACACTCCTTGCTCTATGTCCACATTAACTCGAAGTGCTCTTGCATATCTAAAAGGAATGATGCCACTCACCCAACATAAGAATCCCTATTCTCTTGGCCCTTTGATCATTTGAATTCATACAAGGGATTAATTGGAAGAGACACTCACACTCACTCTCCCAAAAGATATCTTCATGCATACACTTGACCCATAGGCTTTCCCTTCATGTAGTTCACCACTAATGTAGAGTAGTTGCAGCTAGAATAATTTAGGACTTTCGGGTTATGATGTAGGCTCAAGGTTAGGGTAGGATGACATTTGGTGTTATACCCTAGGAACCCAAGGATCAGACCTGGGAGTCAAACAGGGAAAATCTTGAAAATGTTGCAGCTGTGCAGGATGAGTCGTCAAGTGGTTCGTGGGATGGTTGGGCTGAGCTGAGGAGTAGAGGTCCCCGTGGGCGTGGGAACGACTCATGGTCAGCTCCCACGAGTCGTTAGGTCCATTGTGGAGTAAGGTTGATGATTTATTAGGAGGTCTAGCTGTGTACCTAACGGATGGAACCCCATGAGTCGTGGTCAGTCCCAACGACTCATGAGGTGGTTCATGAGAAGGACTATTGATTTTTAATGATGGATGAGGTAGTGTACTTGAAGGGTGACATGACGAGTCGTTGCCCATCCTGATGTGTCGTCAGGTCACCCGTTAGGGTCACCTGAAAGTTATTTTCTGCGAATTACTAAGGGCCTTCTCATAATTTCCTAAACTCCTAAGGCCTAAACAATGTCGTTTTAAAGTCGGAATAGGATCTTTTAAGGGAGGATTAGTCCATGTAATGCCTTATTTATTCATGCAAGAGTTAGAGAGGGGAGTAGAAGGTGATTCTAGTGTTCTTCCTTGAATCCTCCAAGTTCCATCAATTTCTTTGTGGGTTTTCAAGGAACCTCAAAATAATCCATTTACAGGTATGTAGGGTTTTAGAATGGATGAAATTCTTCCCCACCCATGCCCAAATTTCAAATAAAATCATGAATCCTCCTATTCAAGTCCGTGGGGTTTTACTCCAATGCATGAAAATATGATTTCTCCTTATGGTTTTGCTTTAATTGAGTTTTAAGTATAAAATTATGAATGATGGGTAGGTCTTATATTATTTTCTTCAAAATCATATTTCAACCTTTTAAATCTAGAATGCCCATTTGATGAAAGTTCATGAAAGTTATGGTTTATGATGAATACTCTATAATTTGAGTTTATTGATGATAAAAAAGCATGAATTCTAGTTACCCATGTTTATGAGCATATTTTTGAAAGAATTGAATATGATGAAGTATTGGGAAATGCCCACATGTTTAAGAATGATTTATTATTTATGAAGGGAATTACATGATTTATCTATTTATGATGTTGGCTGATGAAAAGGGCCTATGATTCTTGGCTAAGCATGTTTTAAAGGGGATAAATGATGATAAATGTTATGTTTTAGCCAAAGAATATTAATGCATGATGTTATTGATTTATGTATGAGCCTATATGCATGTTTTTGGGAGCCGTGTTTAGCACCGAGCAGCCTGCCATTCAAAGGACTACGCCGGTGTCTCATAACCATGTGCCATCGTGGGTTTCTAAATGATATGATGTATTTATAATGATACCCTCAAATGTGATATCACGCCTAATGCACGACCCTTGCCTGGCAAGCCAGGGTCGGCTCTGCCCACTTGAGCGAGATAGTGGGGCATCATGAAAGGCTTTACCATGATGGTGTCGGATATAATGAAGCCTCTCATTGTTTTGCATGTTTTATGCATTGTTATATTTATGTTGTGTCTCAAGTTATGTTTTAATGAATTTTACTTATGATTATGAAAATTAATGATTATGAATGATTTGAAAGCCTTGAGCCTTATGTTTTATTACGAAGATTTTGACGTAAGCGTGATGTCGTTCTCTTATATTATTTACGAGTTTTATTTTCTTTAAAATGTCCACTTTACTTACCTTGCATATTCACTACATTCCACATACTAACCGCATACTTTCTATGTTGTATTGTCTCATGATATAAGGTCCGGATCTCAAGCACATCCTCATCCTTAGTCCATCTCAGCTTACACTTTCAGTTTATTGGAGAGTCCTCATGTTCCGAGGGCCAATTGATAGTCTTTCATGTCGTTTATGTTTCAGTATTGGTCAGTTTAGTTGGGGGATGTTGTCCCATCAATCCATATTATGTATTAGAGGCTTTCAGACAAGTATGTAGTGTTTAGTTGTGTATATGTCCAATATTTCCTTATATTACTCTATAATTACGTTTCCTCTATGTTTTTAATATGATTATCATTCTGCTTATTTGAATGAGATTAGTTGTACGAATGAGCCATGGGTCGACTTGGGGTCTCCTTAGGTCCCTTGTCCCGTGTCTACGATCCGGGTGTGCGTTCCGGTGGTGACAAACTTCGTATAAGACCCATAGGTTTGAAGTGTCCTAGGGTGTCTTAAAGCCACGTTAAGTAGAGTCTTTTTCATGGGTGTGAAGCGCGCCACACATATGACGAAGAGGATGTTGAGAGAAAGGAAA
>JACEIK010000115.1:350832-386098 GCA_018107945.1 Datura stramonium | reverse complement strand
GAGGATCCACACGAGTTTATTGAAGGGATCTTGAAGGTCACTCAAGTTATGGGGGTGACAAATGAGAAGTGTGTTGACTTTTCCTCTTATCAGCTAAAAGAGGTCGCTCATATTTGGTACAAGCAATGGAAGGACAGCAGGATAGCGGGAGTGGGCCCTATAAACTGGGATGAGTTCCGCATGGCCTTTCTCGAAAGGTTCTTCCCTCAGGAGATGAGGGAGTTGAAAGCAGTGGAGTTTGTGAACCTCAAACAGGGAAAGATGACAGCATTGGAGTATTCACTTCAGTTCACTCGTTTGTCAAAGTACGTCCCAGAGTTGGTGAGGGATCAGAGGGCACGGGTGAGCTAATTTGTTCATGGTGTGGCCGGTTATTTAGATAAGGATTGTAGGACTGCCATGCTTCACCAGGATATGGACTTTCCCTGCATAGTGTTGTACGCCTAGAAGATGGAGGCGGCTCATGCGAGGGAGAGGGAGGAAAAGAGGGCTCGAATAGATAGTTATGGGTTTTCACATCAGAGGTCCGGTGGTGGCTACCGTCCACAGTTTCAGCAGAGGTCACTAGCCCCAGCACCATCATCAGCTAGTGTTCCATCCATGCCCAGGAGCGATCAGAGGAGCCGGGCTTCAGGTTCGAGGGATTATAGGGGCACCTAGTTGGAGTATATCTCTCCAGCCTGCAAAAAGTGCGGCAAGGTCATGTCGGGGAGTTCTTGCTCGGTTCGGTTCAAATATTTTCTATGGGTGTGGTAGATCCGGGCACATGTGTCAAGCATGCCCATATGCTAGACAGGGTGATGATAGGGGTCTTGCACAGGCCACCAGGATAGTAGCAGCTCCAGCCTATTCCGCTGCGCAGGGAGCATCGACTAGTGGAGGTGGCGGAAAAAGCAAAAACCGATTCTATGCCCTTGCCTTGCACTAGGAGCAGGAGACTTCGCCAGACGTTGTCATTGGTATGTTGCATGTCTTTCATATTGATGTTTATGCCTTACTAGATCCGGGAGCTACCTTGTCTTTTGTGACTCCTTACATTACTAGTAGCCTTGGAGTTAGTCCCGAGACCTTGTCAGAAACATTTTCAATTTCGACCCTTGTTGGTGATTCGGTCATAGCTAGACGAGTATATAGAGAATGCCCAGTTACTTTGTTTTATAAGGTTCCTCCGCAGACCTTTTTGAATAAGCCATGAATGACTTCGACATTATTCTTGGCATGAATTAGTTGTTCGCATGTTATGCTTCGATTAATTATAGGACCCATACAATGGAATTTCGTTTTTCGGGTGAGTCAGTGTTGGAGTGGAATGGTAGTTGGGATGATCATTTGCCCTTAATAGAGTTCGCCTATAATAAAAATTATCACTCCAGTATCCAGATGGCACCATTCGAGGTTCTTTATGGGTGAAGATGTAGATCTCCCATCGGATGGTATAAGGTTGGCAAGGCATCTATGATAGGACCAGATTCGGTTCATGAGGCGATGGTGAAGGTTCATTTGATAAGTGATCGGTTAAAAACCATTTAGAGTCCTTAGAAATCATATGCTGATATGAGGAGAAGGGATTTGGAGTTTAATATTGACGATTGGGTATTTCTAAAGGTATCTCCCATAAAGGGAGTCATGCAGTTCGGAAAGAAAGGAAAACTCAGTCCCTGCTACGTGGTCCTTACCGGGTTATGAGGAGAGTTGGTAAGGTGGTGTATGAGTTGGACTTGCCTTTAGAGTTAGCTTCTGTTCATCCCGTGTTTCATGTATCTCTCTTTAAAAAGTGCTTGGGTGATCCATCTTTAGTAGTCCCGCTAGACAGCGTTGGTGTAAAGGATAGCCTCAACTATGATGAACTTTGATGGAGATCTTGGATTGTCAGGTTCGGAGGCTGAGGAACAAAGACACAGCTTCAGTTAAAGTGTTATGGAGAAACCAGAATGGTGAAGGATCTACGTGGGAAGACGAAGCAGATATGATAGCTAAATACTCTCATTTGTTCCCTACCAGCTCAGTTTCAATTTGAGGTATCAGTTTTTCCTTAAACCTTTAATCAGCTTTTCATGTTCAGTTCATGTATACAAGTTTGTTTTATGATATGTTATATGTATGTGATGTCTGGATTCAGTTCAACTATGTAGTTCTTTTCAGAGGTAGTGATTCCATCAGTTTTCGTCTCAAATGATTAGTATTTGTATATGGAGATTGCTTGTTTCTGGGTTTTCTACATGTTTCTAACATTTGAGGACGAATTTTCCCAAGGCGGAGATATTGTTATACCTCAAGAACCCAAGGATCAGACCCGGGAGTGAAACGGGGAAAAATCTGGAAAATGTTGCAGCAGTGCAGGATGAGTCGTTAGACGACTCTTGAGGAGACCCCACCAGTCGTCGGGTGGCTCATGGGAAGGTTTGGCTGAGCTGAGGTGTTGAGGTCCCCACGGGCATGGGAACAAGCTACCATGAGTTGTCAGGTCCACCTTGGGGTAAGGTTGAGGATTTAATAGGAGGTTTTGCAGTGTACCTAACGGATGGCACCCCGCGGGTCATGGTCAGTCCAAACGACTCGTGAGGTGGGTCTTGAGTAGGAGTATGGATTTTTAACAATGGTTGAGGCAGTGTACTTGACGGGCGACACGATGATTCGTTTCCCGTCCTGATGAGTTGTCAGGTTACTCGTTAGGGTCACCTGGCAGTTATCTTCTATGAATTAGTAAGGGCCTTCTCGTAATATCTAAACTCCTAAGGCCTAAACTATGTCGTTTTAAGGTTGTAATAGGGTCTTTTAAGGGGGGGATTAGTCCATGTAAAGCCTTATTTATGCATGCAAGAGTTAGAGAGGGGAGTAGAAGGTGATTCTAGTGTTCTTCCTCAAATCCTCCAAAGTTTCCACCAATTTCTTTGTGGGTTTTCAAGGAACCTCGAAATCATCCATTTTCAAGTAATGTACGGTTTTAGAATGGGTGAAATTCTTCCCCACCCATGCCCAAATTTCAATTTAAATAATGAATCCTCCTATTCAAGTCTATGGGGTTTTACTCCGATGCATGAAAATGTGATTTCTCCTTATGGGTTTGCTTTAATTGAGTTTTAATTATTGAATTATGAATGATGGGAAGGTTTTATATTATTTTCTTCAAAATCATGTTTCAACCTTTTAAATCTTGAATGCCCATTTGATGAAAGTTAATGAAAGTTATGGTTTATGATGAATATTCTATAATTTGAGTTTATTAATGATGAAAAAGCATGAATTCTAGTTACCCGTGTTTATGAGCATATTTTTTGAAGAATTGAATATGATGAAGTATTGGGCAATGCCCATATGTTGAAGAATAATTTATGATTTATGAAGACAATTACATGATTTATCGATTTATGATGTCGGCCAATGAAAAGGGCCTATGATTATTGGCTAAGGATGTTTTAAAGGGGATCAATGATGATAAATGTTATATTTTATCCAATGAATCTTAATGCGTGATATTATTTATTTATGTATGAGCCTATATGCATGTTTTTTGGAGCTGTGTCTAGCACCGAGGAGCTCGGCGTTCAAAGGACTACGCCTGTGTCTCATAACCACGCGCTATCGTGGGTTTCTAATTGATATGATGTTTCGACAATGATCCCCTCAAATGTGATATTACGCCTAATGCATGACCCTTGCCTAGCAAGCCAGGGTCGGCTCTACCCACTTGAGCAAGATAGTGGGGCATCATGAAAGGCTGTACCATGATGGTGTCGGTTATGAAGATTCCTCCCATTGTTCCACATGTTTTATGCATTGTTATGTTTATGTTGTGCCTCAAGTTATGTTTTGATGAAGTTTACTTATGATTATGAAAATGAATGATTATGGATGATTTGAAAGCCTTGAGCCTTATGTTTTATTAGGAAGATTTTGACATAAGCATGATGTCCTTCTCTTATATTATTTACGAGTTTTATTTACTAAAAAATATCCATTTTACTTACCTTGAATACTCAGTACATTCCACGTACTGACCGCATACTTTCTATGCTATATCGTTTCATGATACAGGGTCCGGATCTCAGGCTCATCCTAATCCTTAGTCCATCTCAGCTTACGCTTTCAGCTTATTGGTGTGTCCTCATGTTCCGTGGGACATTTGATAGACTTTCATGTCGTTTATGTTTCAGTATTGGTCGGGTTAGTTAGAGCATGTTGTCCCACCAACCCATCTTATGTATTAGAGGCTTTCAGACAAGTATGTAGTGCTCAGTTGTGTATATGTCCAATATTTCTTAATGTTACGCTATAATTACGTTTCGGCTATGTTTTTTATGCTTATCATTCCGCTTATTTGAATGAGATTCGTTGTATGCATGAGCCATGGTCGACATGGGGTCTCTCGGGGTCCCTTGACTCGTGTCTACGATTTGGGTGTACGTTCGGGTCGTGACATTTGGCTATAGTGACTAGATCCTCTCTAATGCTTATTGTGACATGCCTTACATAAATTCTACTTACTTAACCTTCTTTATCTTATTTCCTTGTTGATGCATCTCATTTCTTTTACACTGCCCCTTATAAACCCTTTTTCACTCCCACCACTAGCCTTATTACATCAAGAGGGAACACTAATTCACATAATTTATCTTTTTTTTATTTATCTTTTGGTACACTTTGAGAAAAGGTGGTGCTCCCTTCACACTATGATTCTTGTCTTCCCTCTTTGTTTTACATACCCCCCAAACTTAGGTCTTGCCTCATTTATCACACTTATTTTTCTCACTCCCTATTTCTTAGGCCTTGAGCCTTTCTTCAGCACTTATCTTGTCATTAGAATTTAGGGATAATGGAGGAAAAAAAGAGGTACTAAGAATGGTCTTAAGGCTTGTAATGTGGTTGCCAAAGAAATGTTTTAAGGCTCAAAATTGGCTTGCAAGGATTAATGTTCATGGAGGACCTAAACTCATTTTTCTTGATGCCACTACATCTAGGATTTCGACTTGAATCACATCTGGGGCATGTTCTAGACAAGATGTAATGCAAGAGACTCATAAGAAATATCCTCGCCACACAAAGCATCACCCTTAAAGGGTCTACAAGAGTCAATTTCCTAAACAAAACATCACATTAGGACATCAAGCTAGCAAATGTCATAAGTAAAGTAGGAAATTTTCAATGTACGACCAAGAATAGTATGCTACGGTGTCAACAGTTGCTCATTATCTTCATCCTCACGCCCTTGTTTTCACATTTCCATTTCAACACAAGAAAAAAAAATTTAGTTGGTACCTCTCAAAACAACTTCACAAAAGACTCAAGGCAACATGGAATTTCCCTTAAGAATGTTGCCACTCAATCCATCATTGGGAAAATCCAACCCGGTTTGACAACAAAAATAACTAAAATAAAGGAATGCTCCTTGGGAAAGAACCATGGTCAAAAGAAATCCCTTGGAGTTCTAATTTCTAAACTACTATTTACAATGGCGAAAAAGGAACAAGATTTTGGGGTCATATCATTCAAGATTTTCAAGATATCATGCTTCAAACCAAAGACCCCATATGGCCACTAAGTACCAATCACAAAAAGAAACAAAACCAATTCATTCATTCGTTAATTTAACAAAAACATGACACGCCGGACAAGGGCAATCATCAACAAACAACAGCCCGACAAAGGCTAAACCTACTCAAACTCAAATAAAAGAAAATCAAAATTTCAAAAGAAATAATCCTCCCCCCTATCAATAGCGCTCATTCCTCCCCTAGTTTAGAGCTTACATTGTCCCCAATGTAAATATGCAAAAGGAAAAGGGAAAAGGAGCTCCCTGAGTGGGTTACTCCTCTTCGTTATCAGCCTCTACCACACTACCATCATCACCGCTGGCATCATCTATCCCAGGGAAATCATCTCCCAGCCCTTCAAACAAGTCAACAATTGGCCCACGAGCTGAGGACAGAGCAGCCATTGCAGCATCCAAGGCACTCATGTTGGGCACTTCGACCAAAGTCCGACTCTTCAACTCCTGCACCTTAGTCGGGAGGTATGTGACTAACCCCTCTACTGCGTCAACCCTCTTGCATAAAGTGGCGACATTCTCGTATAGTGATTTGAGCTCCTTCTTGATTATTTTGGAAATGAGTGGCGGGTGGCTCTTTGCCAAAAGTTGAAGTTGGCTTTCATGTGAGTTCGTCATCTCCGCAAGTCGATGTAGACCACTTGGCTGAGAAGATTTTGGAGTGGGAGAAACTCCTTGCTGAGGCCTATCATTCAATGCTTGGCCCGACATGTCAGGCTGGGGCACATTAGACTCTAGGGAGATTGGTGATTGGGCTGACCCATGGGAGAGGGATTCTTATTGCACACCGAATGCTTGCAGGCACTTCCTTTTTACTACCGATGCCTTGGCGTCTCTCTTCTGCTCAATATCAATTACACCCGAAGCCACAAAAGGAGTTTCATCTTGGAATAGACGCACCCCAGTTGCTGAGCAAAGTTAGGAAATTAGGACAGTATAAGGCATTGAGGTACTGGACTACCTGGCCTTCTTCTTCATCCGTTGAACGACAATTTCCCCGAAGTTGATAGGGACTCCCGTCATTATGCAAGCAATAAGAATGGAGGTTTCAAGACTGACCCTCTACTCATTCTTAGATGGGATGATCCGAGCACAAACAAAATCAAGCCATAGTTTGTCCTTGAACTTCAAGTCGTGAAGCGAGATTTCTTCTCCACCCATCGAGGCCCACATAGGATTACTAATAGCTATTATGCGGCCCACATAGGATTACTATGCGGCCCACCCACTCAAACTGGCCCTTCATATCTTCCACCCTTGCCATATACTCCGTAGCGGAGTCAATTTCACCCTCCCAGAACAAATCTTTAATGGTCGTCGGGGTTACATCAATCTCCACACCCCAGATCATCACGGATGGCAAGCAGGGTAAATCATCTACTTTGCCTCTATGCTGCATACTCTCTCAGTAGGCTTGATAAGAGGTGTAGAACTCGATGGCCAAGCTGGTGTAGATGGAGATAGAGGGTTGGTGATGATGGAGAAATCACCCCTTAATCCAGTCAAGTGAAACCACTTCTCCACAGTTATTGAGCGGCATTGGAAAATGACGTAGTTCTCTTTCATGTTTGGCACACAAACGATTAGTGCTTGTTTGGTGTTGTTCCTTTGTTGAGTCGCCTTGGATTTTCCCTTGCCTTTGCTAGTTGAAGAAGCAGGGGACTTTCCTTTTCCTGTGTTTCTTGTGGAAGACATGGTTTGTTTTTCTGCAAGAGATATGTTAGTGACAAGAAATTGAAGTAGAATTTAAAAGAAAAGAAAACTAGTCTAAAGAAGAACTAAGAAGCAAAGGAAAATCAAACAATCATTTAAAGATCTAGTGGTACCAGCGGAAGACCGGCGTTGCGTAGAAGCCATTTCGCGAACTGCTGATTAGCCGACAATGCTTCATAGAGCACGAGGCAACTATGAAATATTAGGCAGTTCAAGCGGCGTCTCGCCAATCTAAGTTCGCGAAATGCCGATATAGTGCAGAATCCACTCAGTGGCCAAGGCCAATTTCAAAGTTAACTGGCGCTCCATCGGCGAATCGTCGACCCCTATCATCCCCAAATTTGAAACTCATTATTCACAGGCACCCATTAACACACATTCACAACAAACATACTACCAGCATCTCTACTCCATTCAAAGACATATTCATGACGTTTAACCCTTAAGATTGGCATCACCCAGTCTATCATTGGGCAAAACATTATGCTTTATGTAAATGGGATACTCAAACTTCACCCTTTTCATAATTTCACCACAAAACACATATCCATTCCATTTAACAAGAATAACACATTCAAGAGTTGAACAAGGAAGGGAAGTAGAATATTACTCCTAAAGAATCGGGTACCAATAATAAAATTAAAATAGGGGCAAGAAAAATGTTACCAAATTGGAAGAACTCTTGCACACTCTATTAACCTCAAAAAGGAAAATAGCTCAAAATTGCAATGGCACCTTCAAATAAGTGTAGTGTAGAGAGTAAGAGTGAAATGATAGTGATAGTGAAATATGGAGTGGTTTTTATAGGTCAAAAGTGGGAATGTGATAGGTTGAAGGGAAGGTGGGAGTTTAATGTGGGTGTGTTGGTGGGAAGTTGGAAGGTGGAAAGGTGGGAAAGTGGAGAGGTTGAAAATGGAGGAATGTGGAGAATTGGGAATGTCGGGCATGGAAAGACAAAAATGGAATGAAAAAGTGTTGGAAAAGAGGAAGCTATGGAAATATTTTATGAGTAGGGTGGCTGGGTAGGTATTTGGGATTTTGTGGGCCAATATTTTTAGATTCCCCTTTTGTACACACTATGCACCCCGACCGGGGATACACTGGCGATTCACCGCTGTGATTTATTTTACCATGTATTGTGCTTAGTGATCTTGTTCCTACCGTCAATACACCAGCGTTTCGCAAATTGCATCTGCGTTCCGCTGGTCACCCACCAAATCTATGGCCGAGATTCATGTTTTATGCTCACTCTTGGCGATACACCGGTGGCCCACGAGTATGGTTCGGCAGTTCACCAATGGCCCGCCGGTCCTTTAATTCAAACCTTATCTTTATGCTTTGTGCTCCTCTCCTTCGGTGGTTCACGTTTTTGGACCGATGGCTCGCCGGTCCCTCGCCATATCTTCATTAATGATTTTTTCCTCACATTGGTCCTCATGTCTCAGCTCTTACACAAAAAAAAACAACCAAAAAATAATTCACTAAACACTTGGGTTGCCTCCCAAGAAGTGCCTTATTTAACGTTGTGGCACAAGTGGTCCTTCTTCAATTCCTCATTTCCGACGAGTTATCATGACTCCGTCTCCCTCGGCTCCAATCTTTTATCCTTATCATCATTTTATAGTACTCCAACCACCATGCATTCGGGCGGAGTTTCAGCTAGTGAACACACTTTGAAGGGTGACTTTGTCACTGCTAACCCAAAATTTTAACTCTCCAAGATCCACATCAACCATGGCTCTCCCCTTAGCCAACAATGGTCTCTCGAAAATAATGGGAACTTCTACATCAATTTCACAATCCAAAATAAGAAAATCAATAGGTAGAATAAACTTTTCCACTCTCACCAACACATCCTCTAGCACCCCCATCGGGCTTTTGATTGACCTATCTGCCATTAGTAGCCGCATCGATGTTGGTTTCGTGCTTATGAAGCCCAATTTCTTAAAACTGATCAGGGGCATCAAATATATGCTGGCGCTGAGATCACATAGGTCCTTCTTGAACACACAAATCCCAATTGTGCATGGAATTGTAACAGCTACACGATCTTTCCTTTTTGGGGCAAGGTTACTCATCATCACCGCACTACAATGGTGCGTTTTCTCTTCATTTCCAGCATCAACCACCTTTTTATTTTTCAATAGATCTTTCATATACTTGGCATAAACGGGCATTTTGAGCAAAGAGTCCACTAACAGTATATTTATTGACAACTTGCTAAACATTTCAACAAACTTCTCAAACTGATCATCCTTCTTTTTCTTGGTCAGCCGTTGTGGATAAGGTAGTGGGATTCTTGATTCGACCCTATCATCAATCGGGTCCTTCATGCCCACCTCATCATCATCAACTTGAATGTGGATCTCATCATCCTTTCTTCTGTTTCTTCCTCAACATTTTCTTCATTCTCCGGAGTCATTGGCATTTTATCAACCTCATCTTCATCAAGTACTTTCGGGCTCTCCACCTCACAAGGCTTCCCTGGGACATCTCCAATAACCTTTCCACTTCTAGTGACAATAGTCATACATTAACCATCTTTCATCGGATTAGGCATTGTGTCACTAGGTAGTGTTCCCTTCATCCTAGGGTTCATTTGAGCCAATAGGTGATTCATTTGGGCTTCCAAATGGTTGATGGATGCCAAGTATGAACTCACTGTTTGAGCGAGGTTAGACACCTCCCCTCTCAATTCCTTCACCCACTTTCGGTCGACTCCAACTTCTTGAAAACCCTTGAGAGAATTTCTTCAATTTTTGAGGTACCCGCATCATTTAACCCTAGCTAATTTTGAGGATTTCTTTTAGGCCATCCTTGTGGCTCACGATTCCTCCAACATTAGTTATCATCCCTTGGGAGCCATGGGCCTTGGTTTGATCATTGCAAGCAAGGTTGAGTGCCTCCCATTTGGTTTCCCATATATTGGCCTTCCCCGTCATATCTTTGTGGTGATGACTCTCTCTCATATTGTAGGGGACCTTGCATTCCCACAACATTTACTACCTTTGGACCTTCTCCCATAACATTCTTGGTCATAAATTCTAATTGTGTCATCATCTTGGCAAGAGTCTCATCCCGTTTATCATCCAATTTTCGCAACTCCACCGCTAATGCACTTGAGCTGATCTCATGAGTGGACACATTTGTCTCCCTTGTGTGCCAAGCCCTATTGGTTTTTTTCATTCGGTCAAGGAGAGCTTTGGCCAACCCATTGTTTGGTCCATAATAGAATCCCCAGCTAGGTTGTTGCCAACAGACTTGTTGATTGAATCAAGGGCCCTATAGAAGCTTTCGAGAGGTACTCCATCCGGTAATCCATGATTTGGGAAAAGAGAAACCTTCTTTTTAAAACTTAACCATGCCTCATGCAAGGGCTCGCTTTGTTCATGTCGGAAGTTTGTAATATCAGCCCTCAGTGGTAGCATCTTTGAGGGAGGGAAAAACCGATCTAGGAAAGCCTCGATTAACTCTTTCCACGAAGTGATACACCCCAGAGGAAGTTCCTCTACCCACATTATTGCTTCCCCCGTCAATGAGAAAGGAAAGAGTCTCAACCTGATTGACTCTTGACTAATATTTGTAATGTTGAAAGGCTGGCAAATTTCCATGAAATTCCTCAAATGTTGATTTGCGTTGTTATACCCCAGGAACCTAAGGATCAGACCCAAGAGTCAAAATGGTGAAAAATTGAAATTTCGCACCAAGTCACAGGACGAGCCATAAAGTGGCTCTTAAGGAGTGACCATGAGTTGTGAAGTGGCTCGTGGTCAAGAAGGGAGGTGGATTGGTCTGGGAGTCACCACGTGCATGACCATAAGTCCCGGTAGGCCATACCACTCGTGAAGTCACCCGTGGCCTAGACTGGATGCTGGACAATGATAGTTTTGTAGTTTAGACCACAGATGGTCACACGAGTCGTGGTCACTCACCATGATTTGTGGTGTCCTCCATGGGGTCGTGGGGAGGAATTTTGGTACTGTACCTCATGACTGAGGCCACGAGTCATTGTCCCTAGAGATGAGTTGTCTAGTCCCTCGTGGGCACTAGTAGTCAACAAAATTCTGCGATTTAAGTAAGGGCTTTTTCGTAATTCCTAAGTCCTAGGCTCCTATACTACGTTGTTTTAACATTAGAAAGGATGGTTTAAGAGGGAATTGATAGCCTAAGACCTCATTCATGCATGCAAATGTTTGGGGAGGTGATGGAAGGGTGATCTAGGTGATTTCAAGGTGTTCTTCATCAATTTCCTCTTGGGCAATCTAGGGAAGTTAAGAACCTGCTATTCTCAGGTATGTAAGGCTATCAATAGGTGATTCCTTCCACACCCATGCCCATCCTCTATGATTATTTTACAAAAACTTGTTAATAGCTCATGGGGTTTTGAAGATAATTTTTATAAAAGTCTAATGATTTGATTATGGGTTTTGTGATTTTATATTTTCATCAAAATCTATGGGTTTTAATAAGATTTTGTTATCTAAATTTATCTATAATTTTATATATTTAAATTTCTATGCAATTAAGCCTAAATATGCATGATCCATTATTTATCGATTTATGATTTACATTTCTATTATTAATACTTGCAAGACCAGCATGAATTACGAGTTATGTTATGCACTTAAACTAATACCCATCATGATTTTATGAATTTCAAGCTATATGTATGATTTACAAGTATGTATGAACCTTATGAACCATGAATTGTTTTTTGGCCTACTCACGGGCCTCATTTCATGGCTAGTTCACGTATTTACGAACATGTTTATGATTATCATGATTTAACTAGCCCATGAATTCATGTATGATATAATATGTGCACTATATATGTTTTGGGAGTAGTATTGAAGACTGAGTAGGTTCGGGGCATAGGTTCTTCCACAGATCTCATAAACTAAGTGCCACCATAGGTATGTTAGGACCTCCAACGGGACTGTCCCCGGCTCAAATTGCCCTTTTCATGGTGATATCACACTTTCATGTTCCTAACCTTTTCAAGGTACGGACACCCTCCCGACTAGGGTTACAAGTCGGGCTTCATGTGTGCTTATATGGGGTGTGTCGGTTAAGAGAATCTCACATTGTTCCTCATTATTTATGCATGTTTATGATTATGTATATTGGCTCAAGTCATGTTAAATAAGGCTTTTCTCTTACAATTATGTTTATGACTGTATTACGAATGTTTTGGAAAACCTTGAGCATTATGATATGTTAAGATGATTTACGATACGAGCATGATGTCCTACTCTTATGATCATTTATGAAACTTTATATATTTTAAATTTCCTCTTTACTTACCTTGCATACTCAGTACAATCCAAGTACTGACCGCATACTTTCTATGCTATATCGTTTCATGATACAAGACCCGATTCTCAGGCTCACTCTCCTCCGTAGCTCCTCAGGTTTCGCTATCAGCTTATTTGGTGAGTCCTCATGTTCTGAGAGCCATATGTTTACACTCTATGGTTTTCTTTCAGTTTCAGAATTGTTGGGTTAGTTGGGGAGTTGTCCCATCAGCCCGTCTTTCATGTTTAAAGGCTTTTAAGACTATAAATTGTATTCAACCATAATGTATGGATTGTGTACTGAACTTTCTCCGTATTTATGACATGTTTACGTTTTCTTATGTTAAGTCTTCCACTTATGTGATTGTATTAGATGTACGCTCATGCCACGGGTTGACCTGGGGTTCTCGGGGCTCCTTGTCCCGTGTCTACGATCCGCGTGTACGTTTGGGTCATGAAAAACTTGGTATCATAACCATAGGTTTGAAGTGTCATAGGGTGTCTTAAAGCCGCATTAAGTAGTGTCTTTTTCATGGGTGTGAAGCGCGCCACACTTATGACAAAGAGGTTACTAGACGTTTAGAAAATGTTCCCTTCTTTCATGATCTATGTCGTGTGATGAAAGTCCTCTACCCTTGTAATTCATTCTATTCACGTTTGCAACATCATGCCTCCACGCTGAGTGAACACCAGAAGATATGGTAACGGTAATGATCATGAGGGTGCAGATGGTGAGGAGCATTAGCCAGCCCCACCCATTCACGAGGAGCACACACCAGAGCCAGCTGCCCACTCTGAGTTTAGGGCAGTGATTCAGATGCTGGCACAAGCCACGATGGCCCAGGTTCCAAATTAGATAGTGGCGCATTACCCTCATAATGGGAATGCGGCGGCAGCTAGGGTGAGGGATTTCTTGAGTATGAGCCCTCCTGAGTTCATGTGGTCAAAGATGGACGAGGATCCCCATAATTTCATTGAGGAGATTCTAAAGATCACCCAGGTTATAGGGGTGAACAATGAGGAGTGTGTTGACTTGACCTCCTATCAGAAAAAGGGGGTGGCTCATATATTGTTTAAGCAGTGGAGAGATGCCAGGGCAGTGGGTGTAGGCCCGATAGGTTGGGAAGAGTTCCATGCAGCTTTTTTGGATCGGTTCTTCCCTCAGGAGATGAGGGAGCTCATGGCGGCTGAGTTTGTTAATTTGAAGAAGGGTAACATGTACGATCATGAGTATGCATTAGAGTTCACTCGATTATGTAAGTATGCTCCAAAGTTTATAGTGGACTAGAGGGCTCGGGTGAGTCATTTCGTGCATGAAGTGGCGGATTATTTGGACAATGATTGCAGGATCGCCATGCTACATCGGTATATCAACTTTCCCCACATTATGTTGCACGCTCAACAAATAGAGTTGGTCTGCCGAAGGAAGAGGGAGTCCAAGAGGGCCAAAACCGACAACTATGGGGTTTCTTAGGTCAGGTCAAGGGTTGGATAGAGTAAGCAGTCCCAGCACATGTCTATCGCTCTAGGTCCATCATCGACCAGCACGCCATCTAGGTTTAGGAGAGGTCAAAGGAGCGAGGCTTCAGGCTCAAGGGATTAGGGTAGCATGCAGGTGGAGCGCACTTTTCCAGCTTGTGGGAAGTGCAGCAAGAATCATCCTAGGAGGTGCATAGTTTGCCCAGATGCGTGTTTTGAGTGTGGAAAACTCTGGCACATACTTAGGGATTGCCCCTTAGCAAGGTCAGGAGTTGGTGGGGCTCGTGTGACAGCAGCCAGTTCTGCCGCTCCAGCAGTCCGTCCCTCTCAGCAAGGTGCCTCTACTAGTTTCGCAGGCAGTCAGTGCCAAAATAGATTTTATGCTTTAGTACCACGCCAGGAGAAGGAGGCTTCACCAGATGTGGTCACTGGTATGTTGCAATTCTTCTATATTAATGCTTATCCCTTTTTAGATCCAGGAGCTACATTGTCTTTTGTGACCCCTTATATTGCTAGTAGCTTTAAAGTTAGCCTTGAAATTCTGTCAGAACCATTCTCGGTTTCTACCCCAGTCGCTGAATCAATTGTAGCTAGGAGGGTGTATAGAGGTTTCCCCATCACAGTGTTGCATAAGATTACCTCCACACACTTAGTAGAGTTAGATATGACTTACTTTTACCTCATTTTGGTTATGATTTGGTTGTTTTCATGTTATGCTTTGATTAATCTAAGGACCTGGTCAGTAGAGTTTAGGTTTTTGAGTGAGCCAGTATTAGAGTCGAAGGGAAATTCAATTGTACCAGTCGGTCGATTTATTTCATATCTTAAGGCCATGAAAATGATTCCTAAGAGTTTCATATATCACCTAGTTAGGGTTAAGGAGGTTGAGTCCGAGACCTCAACTATGTAGTCAGTTCTAGTGGTGTGTGAGTATTCAGAGGTTTTTCCTAATGATTTTCCAGGTGTTGCCCCTGAGAGGGAAATTGATTTCGGTATTGATCTTCTACCCGATATGCAGCCTATATCTATTACTCTATACAGGATGGCTTCAGCCGAGCTAAAGTAGTTGAAGGATCAGTTGAAGGACTTCTTGGATAAGGGTTTCATTAGACCGAGCAAGTCTCCATGGGGTGCACCGGTTCTCTTTGTCCGAAAGAAGGATGGGTCCCTTTGCATGTGCATTGATTACCGACAATTAAACAAGGTCACCGTCAAGAATAGGTACCCCTTACCCAGTATTGATGACTTGTTTGATCAGCTTCAGGGTGCTAGATGTTTCTCAAAGATAGATCTCAAATCTAGGTTTCACCAACTCAGGGTTCGGAAGAGTGACATCCCAAAAACTTATTTCAGGACTCGATATGGTCACTAAGAATTTGTTGTTATGTCTTTTGGACTAACCAAAGCCCCTGCAGCTTTCATGGACTTGATAACAGGGTTTTCAAGCAATATCTAGACATGTTCATGATCCTGTTCATCAATGATATCCTTATATACTCTTGGAGAGAGGAGGATCATGTCATCACTTGAGAGTAGTGCTTCAGACCCTCAAGGATCATCAGTTTTATGCAAAGTTCAACAAGTGTGAATTTTGGTTGGAATCCATGGCATTTTTAAGCCTTGTGGTATCGAGTGAGGGCATAAAGGTAGACTTTCAGAAGATTGAAGTGATAAAGAATTGGCCCAAATCGGTGAATCCTTCAGAGATTTAAAGTTTCTTAGGCCTAGCGGGCTACTATCATAGGTTAGTTGAGAGATTTTCATCAATTCCAGCACCATTAACTAGGTTAACCCAAAATAAGGTAAAGTTCTAATGGTTGGAGGCTTGTGAGAAAATCTTCCAAGAGTTGAAGACTCGACTCACTTCAGCACTAGTGTTGACCCTACCCGAGGGTACCTATGGTTTTGTAGTATATTGTGATGCTTCGAGAATCGGAATTGGGTGTGTGTTGATGCAGCATGGGAAAGTGATAGCATATGCCTCAACACAGTAGAAAGTCCATGAGAAGAATTACCAGACCGATGATGTTGAGTTGGCCGTTGTGGCGTTTTCATTGAAGATATGGAGGCACTACTTGTATGGGGTCCACGTGGATGTATTTACGGACAAAAAGATCTTGCAATATGTGCTTATGCAGAAAGATCTCAATCTTCGACAAAGGAGGTGGTTGGAGCTACTTAAGGACACCGATATGAGTGTTCTTTACCACCCGAGTAAGGCTAATGTGGTAGCGGACACTCATAGTAGGCTCTCTATGGAGGGTGTGTCCCAAATGGATGAGGGAAAGAAGGGGTTGGTGAGAGATGTCCATCGACTTGCAAGGTTGGGAGTTAGATTAGTTGACTCGACCGATGGTGGCGTTGTGGTGAAAAATGGATCCGAATCGTCCTTAGCGATCGATGTGAAGGCTAGATAATATTAGGATTCAATGTTGGTAAAGCTTAAAGAAGCAATCCGAAGTCAAAAGGTGGAGGTTTTCTCCCAAAGGGGAGATGGTGTGTTGCGCTACCAGGGTCGTCTGTTTGTTCCGAACGTAGTTGATTTGAGGGACCGAATATTGCATGAGGCACATGGATCAATGTACTCTATCCATCCGAGTGCCACTAAAATGTATCATGATTTGTAGGAAATATATTAGTGGAACGGCATGAAGAGGGATATTGCAGAATTCGAAGCTAAATGCCCGAACTGTCAGCAAGTGAAGGTCGAGCATCAAAGGCCGGGAGGTGTACTTCAGGATATTAGCATTCCTACTTGGAAGTGGGAAAAAATCAATATGGACTTCTTAACTAGGTTTCCCCGTACTCGCTGGCAACGTGACTCCATTTGAGTGGTGGTTGACAAGTTGACCAAGGCGGCACATTTCCTGCCAGTGAGAACTATAGATTCAGCAAGTGATTATGCCAAATTGTATATTCAGGAGATGGTTCTACTTCATGGAGTTCCCTTGTCTATTATTTTAGACCGAGGTACTCAGTTTACCTCCCAGTTCTGGCGAACATTTAAGAAGGGGCTTTGGACTCAAATCAAGCTCAGCACAACCTTTCATCCGCAAATGGATAGCCAGGCTGAACGAACAATCTAGACTCTCAAGGACATGCTGAGAGCATTTGTGATGGTTTTCAAAGGTAGCTGGGATGATCATTTCTCCTTGATCAAATTTTCTTATGATAACAGCTATCACTCTAGCATCCAAATGGCGTTATTCGAGGCACTTTATGGGAGAAGGTGTAGATCGCCCATTGGATGTTTTGAGGTTACTGAGGTAGAAATGATAGGTCCTGATTCGGTTCATGTGGCCATGTTAAAGGTTCAGTTGATAAGGGACCGGTTGAAAACCACTCAGAGTCGTCAGAAATCATATGCTGATGTGAGGAGAAGAGCTGGAGTATGAGGTAGACAATTGGGTATTCCTAAATGTATCTCCCATGAAGGGAGTCATGCGGTTCGAAAAGAAAGGGAAACTCAGTCCCTCACTATGTTGGTCCCTACCGGGTTATGAGAAGGGTTGATAAGGTATCATATGAGTTGGACTTGCCATCAAAGTTATTTTCAGTTCATCCCATCTTTCATGTATCACTCTTAAAAAAGTGCTTGGGTGATCAAGCTTTAGTTGTCCTTGTGAAAAGTATTGGTGTAAGAGATAGACTCAGTTATGAGGAAATTCCAGTTGCAATATTTGATCATCAGGTTCGGACGCTGAGGAATAAAGGAGTAGCTTCAGTAAAGGTGTTATGGAGAAATCAGCATGTCGAGGGAATTACATGGGAAGACGAAACGGGTATGATGGCTAAATACCCTCACTTGTTCCCTACCGGCTCAACTTCAGTTTAAGGTATCAATTTCCCTAATTTTCTAATCATTTTCCATGTTCAGTTCATTTGCACAAGTTTGATTTATGTTATGATAGATGTATGTGACGTTTGAATTCAGTTCAGCTATGTAGTTCCTTTCGGAGGTAGTCATTCCGTAAGTCTTTGGTTTATATAATCAGTATTTGCATATGATGAATGTTTTATTATGAGTTTTCTGTGTGTTCCTAACATTCGAGGATAAATGTTCCCAAGGGGGAGATATTTTTATACCCTGGGAACTCAAAGATCAAACCCAAGAGTCAAAATAGTGAAAAAGTGAAATTTCGCACCAAGACACAGGACAAATCGTGAAGTGGCTCGGGAGGAGTGACCAAGAGTCGTGAAGTGACTCGTGGTCAAGCAGGGAGGTGGATTGGTCTTGGGGTCACCATGGCCATGACCATGAGTAATGATCAGGCCACACAACTCATGAAGTAACCTGTGGCCTGGACTAGAAACTAGACAAGGATAGTTGGGTAGTGTAGACCACGGATGGTGACCACGAGTTGTGGTCACTCACCACGATTAGTGGTGTCCTCTGTTGGGTCCCATGGTGGAATTTTGGCAATGTACCTCACGACTCAAGCTACGAGTCATTATCCCTGGAGACGAGTCATCCAGTCCCTCATGGGGACTAGCAGTCAGCAAAATTCTGCGATTTAAGTAAGGGCTTTTCCGTAATTCCTAAGTCCTAGGGTCCTACACTATGTCGTTTTTACATCAGAAAGGGTGGTTTAAGAGGGAATAGACTAGCCTAAGTCCTCATTCGTGCATGAAAAGGTTTTGTGAGGTGATGGAAGGGTGATTTCAAGGTGTTCTTCATTAATTTCCTCTTGGGAAATCTAGTGAAGTTAAGAACCAGCTATTGTCAATTATGTAAGGCTATCAATGGGTGATTCCTTCCACAACCATGCCCATCCTCTATGATTTTTTTACAAAAATCTTGTTAATAGATCATGGGGTTTTGAAGATGATTTTTTTAAAAGTCTAATGATTTGATAATGGGTTTTGTGATTTTAGACTCTCATCAAAATCTATGGGTGTTAATTAGATTTTTTAATCTAAATTTATCTATAATTTTATTGATTTCGATTTCTACGCAATTAAGCCTAAATATGCATGATCCATGATTTATCGATTATGATCTACCTTTCTATTATTGATACTTGCAAGCCCAGCATGAATTACGAGTTAAATTATGCACTTAAACCAATACCCATCATGATTTTATGAATTTCAAGCTATATGTATGATTTACAAGTATGTATGAACCTTATGAACCATGAATTATGTTTTGGACGACTCACAGGCCTCGTTTCATGGCTAGTTCACGTATGTATGAATTATGATTATCATGATTTCACTAGCCCATGAATTCATGTATGATATACTATGAGCACTATATATGTTTTGGGAGTAGTATCAAACACCGAGTAGGTTCGGGGCCTAGGTTTTGCCCCGGATCTCATAAACTACATGCCATCGTAGGTTTGTTGTGACCTCCTATGGGACTGTCACTCGCCCAAATGGCCCTTTTCATGGTGATATCACACTTTCATGGTCCTATCCTTGGCAAGGTACGGACACCCTCCCGACTAGGGTTACATGTCGGGCTTCATGTGCGCTCATATAGGGTTTGTTGGTTGAGAGAGTCTTCCACTGTTCCTCATGATTTATGCATGTTTATGATTATGTATATTGGCTCAAGTCATCTTAAATAAGGATTTTGTCTTACGATTATGATTATGACTATATTACAAATGTTTTGGAAAACCTTGATTCTTATGATGTGTTAAGATGATTTACGATACGAGCATGATGTCCTACTTTTATGATAATTTTAGAAATTTTCTATATTTTAAATGTCCGCTTTACTTACCTTGCATACTCAGTACATTCCAAGTACTGGCCACATACTTTCTGGGTTGTATTGTTTTATGATACAAGACCCCGCTCTCAGGCTCACTCTCCTCCGTAGCTCCTCAGAGTTCGCTATCAGCTTATTTGGTGAGTACTCATGTTTCGAGGGGCATATTATTAGACTCTATGCTTTTCTTTAAGTTTCAGAATTTTTGGGTTAGTTGGGGAGTTGTCCCATCAGCCCGTCTTTCATGATTAGAGGATTTTCAACTGCAAGTTGTATTCAACCGTCATGTATGGATTGTGTGTTGTCCTTTCTCCATATTTATGAAATGTTTATGTTTTCTTATGTTAAGTCTTTCGCTTATGTGATTGTATTAGATGTACGCTCATGCCATGGGTTGACTTGGGGTCTCTCGGGCCTCCTAGTCTTGTGTCTACGATCTGGGTTGGGTCGTGACATGCATCTGCACTTGGCTTGCCACCAAAGAGCTTCTTCATTTGCAACAAATGCAAGATGGTACTAGTGACATGAAACACCACATTCCCTACTGTTGTTGGTAGGTGAATGGCTCCTGCAACTTCCGGCATCACCGGATTATCTTCTTCGAGTTCCATGTCACCCTCCACTGAGCTATCCCCTGCTTGGGAGTGATGGCTCAAGTGGTTGTGAGATGCTAACAACACAGAAAAAATCAAATCAAGTAGCCACGATGCACAACTATTTCAACATAACAATCAGCACTTGAATATCAAGCGCTAGTCCCCTGCAACGACGCCATTTTTTATAACGTCCAAAATATATCCTTAACTCAAATAATATACATGGTCGAAGTATCAAAACAAGTAACTCGATGAGTGTCGGGGTTGAATCCCACGAGGACTAGGGAATGAAAACTTGAAGTGTCTATTGAGAAAATGATGTTAGCTTGCACCACGTAGATTTAATATAAAAACCAAAAAAATTTGGGGGAGTTAAACTTTGCAGAGATTACAAAAGTTGATTCAGTGAACTAAAAATTGCAAGATCAGCTAAGTTGTTGACAATAGTGAGAGATACCATAGGTGCGGTGTAGATGAAATACTAACTACATCGGGATAGTTCAGGTCATCTCATAAGTTCAGCAAGTGTAAATAATCTCGGGAAGTAGGTAGTCTCAGCTTCTCAGCTTATTGACTACCCCTTGATAGAGTTTTATCAAAATTTAGCTACAATTTAGCTCAACCCGTATTGATTTGGATTAACAGCTGCACTATTCCTTGCTAATAGCTGCCAATTAGGAATGAGGAAGTAAATTCAGCTATTTCTAGCTTAGTTTTACAATCTCTTATCCAGCCCACTACTAGATTCCCTTCCAATACTTAATTATTCTCTCTCGAGCAACAACCAAGTAAGAATAGATGGACCCATGTAATCATCAATGAATCTCCATTAAAAGATTGAACGGAATCTAATAGATTTACACTTAATTGAACAATATGAAGATAACTCTAGAAATACCGAATCCAATTAAGTATGACTCATCACACACCTCTAGTTAATGATCTTAGCTATTCATAGTTAAGAAAATCAAAAACACATTCATCAATAGCATCATTGAATTCAATAGTAAGAGTAGATAAATCAAATTCACAATTATCCTTAACTACAGCTGAAACTTACTAGTATAGAAGAAGAAAATAAAGCAGAGTACTTTCTACATGTTTCAATCAAAATCTCTTTCTCTCAGCTAAAAGAATGTCTTCAGTTAAAAGAGGAAACAATGATGTGATGTCAACTTGGATTTTATATTTATACCCTGAAAAGTAGGGTACTTTTCATCTCCTTTTCAGTGATGGATGATTATACCGTTAATAGAACTTTTTTGGAACCGATGTAGGTACCACTGGTTCGCCGATGAAATGCGTTAACCGTCGGGTGTCTGTTCTTCTTCTGCACTCATTTCAAGTGAACACCGGTGGTTCACCCCGGGTTTCATTGAGGTCAATCCATGAACTGATGGATCTTCAAGCCATTTCCAAAATTCTTGAGTGTCATTCGGCGACTGAACCGGCGATTCGCTGCCTGCAAGTCATGAACCGCCGGTGGCATTCAACCTCAAAGGTAGTGACATTCGGCCTTTAGTCGGCATTTCGCCGATCGATACCTGCAACCCTATGCTCATTCTATCTTCCTCCTTTTTTCTCCATTTTTTGCTCTTTTCTTCAAACATAGGCATCTACACACAACAAAAGAAAAAAGGGCATAAAATCCAAAATAATCAATTTGGGAACGAAACAAAAACTCAAGTTTTAGAGTCTAATGAGTTGGTAAATTACCAACTCATCAGCTAGCCATTCCAATTTACTTGAAATCTCGAAAGATTTCCATGATCACCTATTATGACCTGTAACTCCATACTACGAATCGTACAGCCACTTATACAACAGGCACCTGAAAAATCAAATGACATGCTATAACTTCTGACCATAAGTCATACCCACACACCACGACTCATGGTGGGAACTCATTGTTGGGAGGGTGAACTTATGGCTCTCCATCATGGGTTATCCTACACCTGTACAACAATCTTATGATTCATACAATGAGTCATACTGAGAGAAAACTTTCACTTTTTCTACTGAAACATACTTCAATTCTTGAACCTAGTCTTAGGAACTTTTGGGGTATTATAAAGATGGACTCCCAAAAGTGAAAGGCTATGCATATCCTTATCTAACTCTCTTTTTTCTTCCTATATGTGATCTGTACTCCCTATAGATAGCCCTCTAATAGCATCAACCACTACATTAGCTTTACATGGGTAGTAGAGAATAATCATGTTGTAATCCTTGAGCAACTCAAGCTACCTCCTCTATTTGAGATTCAACTCCTTTTCGATGAACACGCACTACAGGCTCTTGTGGTCTGTGAACACATCAACATACGTGCCATAGTGATAATGGTGCGAAATCTTCAACGCAAACACTATCGTTACCAACTCAAGGTCATGGGCTAGATAGTTCTTCTCATGGACCTTGAGTTGTCTAGTGGCATAAGCTATAAGCTTACCATTCTGCATCAATACACAACTAATTCCTACGATGGATGAATCTCAATATATCACAAAACCATCCATACCCTCTAGTATGGTAAATATTGGAGCAGTAGTCAAATAGGTTTTCAATTCCTGAAAGCTTTTCTCACAATCTTTAGTCTATTTAAATTTGACCTTCTTCTCAGTCAACTTAGTCAGTGAAGCAGCCATAGTTGACAGTCCTTTTACAAACCTTCTATAATAGTCATCTTAACCCAAGAAACCCTAATATTATTTGGGGTTGTACGTTTGAGCCAATTTTTTACTGCCTCATGCTTCTGAGAGTCAACCTAAATACCCTCAGTGCAGACTATATGGCCTAAGAAAGCCACTAACTTAAGAAAAACTTCATAGTTAGAAAACTTGGCAAATAACTCTTGGACCTTAAGTATCTGCAAGACAATTTTGAGATGACTAGCATGTATCTCCTAACTCTTGGAGTAAACAAAGATGTGATTAATGAACACAATAACAAATAGGTCCAAATACTACTTAAACACTCTGTTCATAAGGTCCATGAATGTTGCAGGACCATTAGTCAAACCAAAGTACATAACAACAAACTCAAAATGGCCATAGCGGGTCCTAAAAGCTATCTTGGGAATAACATATTCTCTCACCTTCATCTAATGATACCCCAATCTTAGGTCTATCTTTAGCAACAAGTGCCACCCTATAGCTGGTCGAACAAGTCGTCGAATCTAGGAAGGGGTTACTTATCTTAATAGTAACATTGTTCAAATGTCGGTAATCAATACACATTCTAACAGTATCATCCTTCTTACGAACGAAGAGAATTGGAGCACCCCAAGGTGAAGTATTGGGGTGAATGAGACCCTTTTCAAGAAGATCATCTAACTACTCTTTTGACTCTTTCTACTCGGTTGGAGCCATTCTATATGGTGGAATAGAGATAGGCTGAGTGTTAGGAAGAACATTTATTCTGAAATCTATTTCCTTATCTAGAAGGACTTTGGGAATATCATCTGAAAAGACCTTTAGAAACTCATTCACAAGTGGAATTAAGGGGATGGTGTCTCAGCATTAGAGTCCCTCACTCTCACTAAATGATAGACACATCCCTTAGAGATTAACTTTCTAGCCTTAAGGCATGAGATGAAACAGCCCTTAGGCATAACGGGACTACCCTCCCAAACAAGGACTGGTTTATCAGGAAATCAAAACTCTACTACTCAGATCCTACAATTGGCTATGGAATAAGAGGAATACTACCAATCTATGCCTAGAATGACATCAAAATCTCACCATGTCTAACTCTAATAGATCATCTATTGTACCATTATGATGGACTAAAATGGTACAATCTCTATAGATTCTCTTAACTAAGCCTGATTCACCAACCCGAGTAGAAATAATGAAATGCTCTAAGAGTTGTTCTAGGGAGATCCCAAACTTAATGGCTATATAAAGGGTCACAAAAGATGACATGGCACTTGGATAAAGCACATCATACACATCAATAGAGAAAAAATTTAACATATCAGTGACAACATCTGGGGAGTTCTCCTGGTCCTGGCGATTAGACATAACATACAAATGATTCTATCATCCACCTATTCCTGAAGTAATTCCCTTTAAGGAAAATCTTCCTCTGAGGGAGACGACTGAGCTCTGTTACCCGTATTGCCATGTCATGACAGACAACACTCGAAAAATAGCCCTATTGACTACATCTATAACATCCATATCTACTCGGACGACACTCACCCAAGTGGACTTCCCACAAGGTAGGTATCAAGGGGTTCCTTAAACTATATTACCATAAGCTTGAGAACTCTGATCATTCTTGTTACCTATGGCTTGAGCATTAGCAGCTGGATGTATAGGTCCAAAGAACCTCTTCCTGATGAAGGACCTATTTCCATTTCCGTTCCTATGCTTTTGTGGTCTCATTGCCTTCTAGCTTAGCCCTTTTACTCTGGTTCTCCTCTCCATCCTTATTCATATCTCCTCCAACTATTAGGTATAAATAATAAGTGTAGGAATATCCATATCACTGATCAATAATGAGCCCTTACACTCCTTCTTCACCTTCTTACCCAATCCAAACATGAATTTCCTCATTCTAGCTCTGATATTTGGTACCATCTCTAGAGCATATCTGGATAGCTGGATGAAATTAAAGTTGTATCCCTTAACGCTCATATTTCCGTACCTAATGTACACAAACTCCTTTTCCTTCATCTCTTTAAGCTACCAAGGGAAGAAGTGGTTAAAGAATTCTTACTCAAAACTGTCTAAGCTGTTGGAGCTGCATTCTCACCTCTTCCTTGGTCTTACTGGTCATACCATACATTAGCCACGTTAATGAGTTGATAAGAAGCAAACTCAACTCCCTCAATCTCTATGGCATGCATTGCCTTCAAAAATCTTCTAGAGCTCATCAATAATGTTCTAGGGGTCCTCATCAACCTTAGACCTTATTAATACTGGAGGATTCATCCTCAAGAACTCTCTAATCTTTGATGCTCCTAAATCATGGAAACAAAAACTAGCTTGTGTTGAGTTCTGACGGCCTGATTAAGCAGCCACTAACTGAGTGAGAATCTATAGCCCCTCTAAACATTGCCTCTGAAGTACAAGAACTAGGAGGCTAAAAACTGGTGTCTCTAGAACCTTTTCACAAGTAGTTGGTGAATTCTGGGCTCCAACACTAGATTTCTTAACTAGAGTATGAGGACCATTCTGGTTCTGCATCCTAGTCTATAGAGGCAGATTTGTTATGTTCCTTTGGCTAGAAGTACATTTCGGAGGTATGATTTGAAACACATGAATGGAAGATTAGGAGGAAGTCTTTATAGAGTTGACTCTATTGCACGATCTAGAGTATGAAAGAAGGGACATATTGTAATACCCCAGAAGTGCCTAAGACTAGACTCAAGAATTTGAAATGAGAAGCAGCAAGAAAATCTGAGATTTTACTTAGAACGACTTTGGTACGAGTCGTTGGAGGGTCCTCCCATTATTCCTTATAATTTATGCATGGTTATGTTTAAGTTACTTGGCCTCAAGTTATGTTTTTATGAAATTTTCTCTTACAACTATTATTCTTATTGGTTTATGAATTGTTTGAACCTTGAGCCCTTATGTTTATATTATGATATTTACTTTATGATCATGATCTCCTACTCTTATGAACTCTTATGTATTTTAACTATCCATTTTACTTACCTTGCATACTCAGTACATTCCAAGTATTGACTGCATACTCCATGTTGTATCGTTTCATGATACAGGCTCAGACATTCCTGTTCAGCCTCGTCGTTTGCTTGATCCTCAGAGTTTTCATCCCTCATCCAGATTTGGTGAGTCCTTATCCCTCGAGGACCCTTTTATCAACTTCTTTTATCATTTTATGCTTACTATTTTCCGTTTCAGACTTAGTAGGTTAGTTGGGGTCTTGTCCCATCGACTAGTTAGTATAAAGAGGCTTATCAGACATAGTATGTATTCAGCTTTGGGATTGTGTAATGTATTAAGATGTTCAAATTTTATTATATTCTCAGACTTCCGCTATTATGTATGCTAGTATTTCACATCAGTATGTTTAGTTTTAGATGTCATGTTCCTGCCATGGGTCGACTTGGAGCCTCTCGAGGTTCTTTGTCCCGTGTGTTGATCCAGGTCTATGTTTGGGTCATGACGAACTTAGTATCAGAGAATTAGGTTTTGAAGTGTTCTAGGGTGTCTGACAGCCGCGTTAAGCAGAGTCTTTTTAATTGGTGTGAAGCACGCCACACTCTTTCATGATCTATGTCGTGCAATGAAATTTCTCACTATCCTTCTAACTCATTCTATACACATTTGTAGAATCATGCCTCCTTGCCGAGTTAATGGAAGAAGGAATGAAAACAGAAATGGCCACGAGAATGGCAATGGGGATGGGCACCAGCAGGTTGCGCATACAGAGTTTAGGGCTGCCATTAAGATGTTAGCTCAGGCTTTGACTGCCCAAGTCAACCAACATGCAGTATCACATGTCCCTCAAAATGGGAATGTGGCGACGACAAGAGTCAGAGATTTTCTGAGTATGAACCCTCTGGAATTTCTCAGATCGAATGTAGGCGAGGATCCACATGAGTTTATTAATGAAGTTCTGAAGATCACCCAAATCATGGAGGTGACTAGGTAGGAGTGAGTGATTCTAGCCTTGTATTAGTTGAAATGTGCATATCTGGTTCAGGAAATGGAAGGATAGGAGGAAAGTTGGAGCAGGCCCCATTGGTTGGGATGAGTTCCATACCACATTTTTTTATTAGTTCTTTCCCTGAGAGTTGATGGAACTCAAAGCTGCTGAGTTTTTGATCCTAAAGCAGAATAATATGATAGTCCAAGTATATTCTTTGGAGTTCACTCGTTTTTCCAAATATGCGCCTGAGCTAGTGGCTGATCATAGAGCTCAGGTGAGTAGGTTTGTGCACGGGATAACGAACTACCTGGTAAAGGATTGTAGGACCGCTATGCTTCACTAGGAGATCGATTTTCCTCGCTTAGTTTTGTATGCCCAGCATATAGAGGCAGTTATCTGAGAGAGAGGGAGTCCAAGAGGGCTAGGACAGATAGTTATGGGTTCTCTCAGCAGAGATCGGGAGGCGTACATCGCCAGCAGTCTCATCATAGGTCATTGGCTCAAGTGCCTTCATCGGACAGTGCTCCATCTAGAACGCAAGTGATTCGAGGAGTGGAGCATCAGGTTCATTGGGCTAGAGGAGAATACAGGTGGAGCGTACCTTTCCAATCTGCGGACAGTGTGGCAAGTATCACAAAGGGGAGTGCTTGCTTCGGTCAAATATTTGTTTGGGGGTGGTAGACCTGGGAATAGGAGTCGGGAGTGTCTGTTGGCTAGACAAGGTGATGGCGAAGGTCATGCTTAGGCTACCAGCTCAAAAGCAGCTCTAGCACTCCTTGATTAGTAGGGTGTGTCCACCAGTGCAGGTGATGGCCAGCGCCAAAATAGGTTTTATGCCCTTGCATCTCTATAGGAGCATGAGACTTTACCAGATGTGGTCACTGGTATGTTACGAGTATTCCCCTTGATCTATATGCATTGTTAGATCCAGGGGATACTTTATATTTTGTGACACCCTATGTT
Source organism: Datura stramonium (assembly GCA_018107945.1). NCBI lineage: Eukaryota > Viridiplantae > Streptophyta > Magnoliopsida > Solanales > Solanaceae > Datura > Datura stramonium. The sequence continues at coordinate 358,162 of JACEIK010000115.1, read as the reverse complement.
TCTAGTAGTTTTGGAGTTTGTCCTGAAATCCTATCAGAACCCTTCTCAGTCTCTACTATAGTTGGTGATTCACTTATAGCTCCAGGGTAGATAGATATTGCCCTATCACGGTCCTTCAAAGAGTCACCTTGGAAAATTTAGTATTGCTAGCCATGAAATATTTTGATGTTGTCTTTTTCATGGATTGGCTACATGCATGTTATTCCTTAGTAAATTGTAGAACCCATGCGGTAGAGTTCCGATTTCTGGGTGAGCCAGTCCTAGAGTGGAAAGGTAATTCAACTATGCTTGTAAGTCACTTCATTCGTACCTTAAGGCCAGAAAGATGATATCTAAAGGGTGCGTGTATCATCTAGTTAGGGTTAAGGATTCTACATCTAAAACCCCTACTATCCAGTCAGTCCCTATAGTGTGTGAATATCCAGAAGTGTTTCCAGATGATTCACCGGGAATCCCTCCCGAGTGGGAGATCGATTTTGGTATTGACGTTCTTCCCGTTACACAACCTATATCTTTTGTCCTTGCAGAATGGCTTCAGTTGAGCTAAAGGAGTTGAAGGAGTAGTTGAAGGATCTTTTAGACAAGGGTTTTATCAGACCAAGCAATTCCCCATGGGGTGCACCAGGTCTAATTTTTTGGAAGAAGGATGGTTCCCTTCGAATGTGCATTGAGAATCGACAGTTGGACAAGGTAAAAATCAAGAACAGGTATCCCCTCCCCAGGATTGATGATTTGTTTGACCAGCTTCTAGGTTTTAAGTGTTTTTCAAAGATAGACCTCAGATCCGGGTATCATGAGCTTAGGGTTCGGGAGAGTGACATTCCCAAGACAGCCTTTAGGACTCCGTATGGTCACTATGAGTTTGTAGTTATGTCGTTTGGACTAAAGAATGCACCTACAGCTTCTATTGATTTGATGAACAAGGTGTTCAAGCCGTATTTGGATATGTTCGTGATCGTGTTCATAGATGACATTCTCATATACTCTTGAAGCAAGGAGGAACATGCCGCTCATTTGAGGGTGGTACTGTAAACTCTTGAAGATCGCCAATTATATGCTAAGTTCAGCAAGTGCGAGTTTTGGCTAGACTCAGTAGAATTTTTGGGTCATATGGTGTCAAATGAGGGTGTACAGATGGACTCTCAAACGATAGAAACTGTGAAGAATTGGCCTAGACTAGTTAGTCCTTCAGATATCAGGAGTTTCTTTAGTTTAGCTGGTTACTGTCGGAGGTTTGTTGAAGGGTTTTCATCCATTGTTGCACCATTGACTATGTTGGCCAAGAAGAAAGTGAAGTTTCAATGGTCGGAGGCTTGTGAGAAGAGTTTCTAAGAGCTTAAGACCCGACTCACCTCAGCACCAGTGTTGACCCTACCTAAGGATACCGATGGGTTTGTGGTATATTGTGACGCCTCGAGGATCGGTCTTGGGATGTGAGGCTATTAATGATAGTTCATTTCACTCTCATACTCTAAATTCTTCTCAATTCCATGGATTTCAATTCAAGATTCATGTTTAATGATCTTATGGGGCTTATTCCAATTCTTGTGAAATTCTCTATTATCTATCTATGGGTCAATTCCTTTCATGTATCAAATCATGTTTTATTATCTATGGGAAGATTTTATAACTATTTTGATCATTAATTTATTTTTTCAAATTTTAATTAAATTGTGCCCAATTATGTATGCTTCATGAAAAGTCAAGTTATGATTCCATTATGATCTTGATCTTCTTAATCCCTAAGTTATGATTTATGATTTATGTTATGATTTCTCTTCAAGTACTCATCATGAATTTAAGAATATCAAGTAAGTAAATGTTTTACATGTATGCATAGTTTTTATGATTTATGGAGTTATAACTCTGGGCCAACTCATGAGCCCTTATTCATGGCTAATAATGTATTTCAAGTGGGATCCATCATTTTATTATTTATTGGGCCATGAATATCATGAATTATTTTACGATTACGGATGAGCCCTCATGTGCATGTTTTTGGGAGCAGTGTCTAGCACCGCGAAGACCCGCCGTTCAGGTAAACCTCGTGTGCTTAGAACTATGTGCCACTGTAGGGGTGTGTGTATATATACATACATACATATATNATTTGAAAAAAAAAAGTAAAATCAAATTAAAATTAACACAACATAATCTGTGATGTCACCACGCACGCATGTCCCCTACCTGACTAGATAGGGATGGTCTTGACGACTTCAGCGAAATAGTGGGGCACTATGTAAGGCTCTATCATGATGGTGTCGGTTAAGACAAGTCCTCCCATTCTTCCTTATGATTTATTCATGGTTATGTTTAAGGTACTTTGTCTCAAGTTATGTTTTATGAAGTTTTCTCTTATGATTATGATTATGATTGGTTTACGAATGGTTTGAAACCTTGAGCCCATATGTTTATATTATGATATTTGCTTTATGATTATGCTATCCTACTCTTATGAACACTTATGAATTTTAAATACTTATTTTACTTACTTTGCATACCCAGTACATTCCAAGTACTGACCGTATACTCTATGTTGTATTGTTTCATGATATAGGCTCGGACATTCAGGATCAGCCCCGTCGTTAGCTTGATCCTTAGAGTTTGCATCCTTCAGTCAGAGTTGGTGAATCCTCATTCTTCGAGGACCCTTTTATCTGCTTATGTTTAGTATTTTCAGTTTCAGACTTAGTGAGTTAGTTGGGATCTTGTCCCATAGACTCGTCAGTATGTAGAGGCTTATAAGATATAGTATGTATTCAGCTTCAGGATTGTGTTATGTATTCAAATGTTCAAATGTTATTATATTCTCATACTTTTTCTATTATGTATGCTAGACTTCCGTATCATTATGTTGAGTTTTAGATATCATGTTCATGTCATGGGTCGATTTGGAGCCTCTCAGGGTTCTTTGTCCCATGTCTTGATCCAGGTCTATGTTCTGGTCGTGAGAAGTATTTCCTAATGCCCTGTAGTCTCCCTATTATAGATGTGGTGCACTTCACACATATAAGAAGAAAACTACCATACACGACTTAATAGACACCCTTGGACTCTTTGAACAAAAATCTCTAATCCTAAGTTTGTTACACCCCGAGCCTGTACCTTAAGCGTGGTCGACACTTAGACCACCTAGTGATCCAAGCGAAACCTTGGATTGGCTTACTACTAGCTGAGAATATAATAAAATATAGATGAAGTAATAACTGTAATGGGCTCAATGAAATAAAATAAGATTTATTAGCTGACTCCAAATCAATGTTAAAAGGTAACATTATTGACTCAACTCTAACTAATCTACGAAGCATATATGACTAAAGAATATGTTCTAGGACAAAGCTCCCACGCCTACTTTAAACATTACTAAAATAAAATAACTCAATAAGACGACGACTCTTCAATTGGAGGCCTCACCAAAAGCTAATTGAAGTAAGATCCTAATGAAGCGTCCAGTGCTGATCTTGTTTACCTAAATCTATATCATAATAAAATGCAGCGCCAAGTGTCATCAGTATCCTTGAATGTACGGTATGTGAAATGGCTGAATGAAACAACCATTAAGCAAACATATCAAAACTAAAAGAATAAACTGATTGAAATAATCTTATTGAATCTAAAGCTCTAAATGATGCTTAAAACAGAAGTGTGAAATATGTGTAAAAGCATTTATGCAATACAACCATGCATCAAACCATCTCTTAAAAAACACATGTATATATACGTATTAACTTTAGTTGGAACTTTCTCATAATCGGCATACGCCATAAATGAGAGCATAATGTCCAACTTCTTTCCCAAGTTGGTAGAGACATATAAAGCCTTTCCAGGGTAGAGATGAAACTAAACTGTGGATCCAAACTAAATTCCTTACTAGGGATTGTCTAAGGAGTCGCCCGATCCAACGACACTATCCTATCCTACACTAGCTACGTAGTTCTGAGGGTTATGAGTTATCTGAACTCTTCACCCAACTCTGTGCTAAATAATCCTCTCAGTACTATGCCTATATAAATATGCCTATCTGAGACAGTTGAAAACATTTCTTATAAAGCACTTTAGTTATAATAGATGCTTAAAAACTCTTGTTGAGTCTTGGCTCAAAATCTCTATACTTTACTCATGAGCCTTGGCTCAAAATTGTGCTTCAAAAACTTGTGACCTTCTATGCTCAAAAACTTTGATATTCAAAAATAAGACTTTACTCTAGTTTTTGAAAATCATGCTATAAGCTGTACATTTTTTTTATCAAAATCTCTTTATGAAAACTCTCTTAAAAATCTACTCAACTTTATGAAAATAATGCATTTATTTCGAATAACAATGGTTTCAATACTTTTATGGAATTTGAGTCAAGGGATAAGCGACATGAACCATTATCAATCAATCAATAATTAAGAGATATCATCAATAAACATCAACAAAGTAATGATCAACAAACAAGTGATACAATACATTACAATTCAATAAGAAGGATTCAATAATGCACAATTCAATATATAGGGAAGAAGATTAAATCAAGAATTGGGCAAAAACCATATCTTTAATCTCAATAAAATCTTACATAGGTGTAGGGAATGAGAAATAATAAGAATCCTCACTTAACTTAGCCTTACATACCTGGAATGAAAAACTCTTAACTCATGCTCGAAGAACCCTAGGTTGAGGATGATGAATTCGTTGCTTCTTTGAGAGCTTGAAAGCTTAAGGATCTTGAAATAATGTTGTTAGGAGAGGGAATAAGAATTAAGACTAATAAAACCCTTAAGTATACTCCTTAGGAATCCCAAAATGTTATGGTTTAGGTAATAAAATTAGGAGTTCACTAAAGTAACCTTGAAATCCCGACTATGAAATCAGCCCGTCCAGTGATGATGAATTGTCACACAACTCGTGATGACCGGCCATGACTCATAGTAGTTGGAGTCAAGTTGGTTAGTTTTTGATTCCCTTCTCCCCACTCATGGTGATGAGTCGTTGTCCATGACCATGACTCGTGGTCTCTACGTTATATCTAGACCTATTTTACCTTTTATGAATCCCACACCTTGGTTCATCATAACGAGTCCTTACATGATTTAAAGAGTTATCACATGACTCATTGGAAATGAACTAGGAAACCTTGACACTATTTTTAACTAACCATTTCAGGAATCATGGTTACTCACCATGAATCATGATGTGACTCGTTCTATGGGGATTTGTCCATTTCTGCTAGTTTTCTACTTCAGGTATGCGATCTAATCTTAGGGACTTTTAGGGGTCGTTACAAGAATGAACTATCATTGAACTAGGGAAAATTAACTTCTCTGAAATTTTGTTGATGGTACAAGGTAAGAACTGTAGAATTAATTTGTGCTTCATATATTGGAACATCTATTGATTAGAAAAAAGCCAAGGTATGAACCATGAAACAAACTTATGCAAGGTATGAAATGTAGAACTAATTTGTGCAGGCTCTTGCAACCTTTGCATCACAAGNCTAAACTTTCATCTACGGCTCTTGCAACCTTTGCATCACAAGGGGTAGTGCAGCAATATGTTTTAACTCTATACAACAGGGTCTACTGGTGCCATCTTTACTATGACTTGTCTTAGCAATTCCCTGTGGCTTTGTGCCACCTTCACATTGCAATGGGTGGCTTGATAGTGAATTATGTTTCATGGTCAGGAAATCTCACGCCATGCTTGCTATTGAATTTGTATGGAAAACCTACTCACTCTTTCACCACCCTTGTGTCGCAAGGGCTGTCACAATAGTGCACTTTTGAATCTATCTGAAGGATTCTTTGCGTCATCTTTATTATGGCCCTTTTATGGAAAATGTTTCCATTTTTGCACCTCCTTTACATTATAATGGTGGTGCAACTACTTCAAAGAATTAAAAAATTTTGTATCCTTGTTCATCTTCCTTACAACTTCAACCGAAAATTCCTCAAACTGCTTCATTTTCACTCATGTTGCCGGCACACATGTAAATCGCAAGATTAAGCAGAATATGACAAAATCAATAGGCAAAGGAGAAAAAAAAGAATAAAGAATGAGGTAATTGATGGTTAAATATGAAATCTTTGACCCATCATAAACATTCCACACATAGACTCTTGCTCGTCCTCGCGTAACAAAATTAACCTCTCCATCCTTCCTCTATGTAAAACATACCACTGAACAGGTCTGCAAGGATTATAAATCATGTGACCACCTTACAAGAAGAACTACAACATGAATCAAATACCAAATATTGTTCACATACAACTCTACAAAAAACCTAGCCTCGAGGACTGACTCAAGCTCTTCGATTACTGGCTAATAAAAATATGTCACCTAATTGAGCAATCAGACATATCACCTATATTTTGTCAATCATGTTCCCTCAAAATTAAAGAGAGTCACCCATATTTTTCACAAGAATACAAAAGAATCACTTATATGGTCATACAAATAAAATCATTCTTCCTCATGCTAACAAACAACTTCTCAGGCAACAAGTGACGAAGCATAGGCTTTCCCTTAATGTAAATACTTCATTAATATAAGAACATCAAGTTCAGGATCGAGTAGGACTTGTATTGTTATAATGTAGGTAAAGGGATGGGCAGGAATTATTTTTCTAGAATAATGACTAACCTCCATAAGTACTTTAATACTTCATAACTTTTTTGACTTTCTAAGCACAACATCATCTTGCTAACCTTTTTACTTCTATTTTTCTTACCTTTTGTTATTTCTTATTTCTGCATTTATTTAAACATATGATCATTCTAACCTAGAAAGGAGTGATAATTTTTATTATTTTTATTTCTTTATTCTGATGACATTCAAACCATACCCTCTTTTTCAAAGAATGTGCACGTCGAAGTATCAAAACAAGTAATCCGGACGAGTACCGGGGTTGAATCCCACGAGGACTGGGGGATGATAGTGACTAGTGTCGATTGTAAAGTTGAATTTAGATTGGACAACTCAAAACAAACATAAATGAGAACCAATTGGGGGAAATATCAATATGTAAGAGATTATCAAGTGTACAGTGGTTTAGTTCAAATAGCAAGGTTTACCAAAGTTGTCAACAATGATGTGAAAATGCTAGAGGTGGGATGTAGATGATTGATTAATTAGATAAGGTCTTGCTATATAATCTCACAAGTTAAACTAATGTGAATAACCTTAGGCGAATAGAGGTATTCCGTGCTTTTCAGCCAATTTCATAACTCTAGCTAGAGTTCTTTCAAATCTCTAGAATCAATCAACTCAGTCCAATGTGATTTGGATTAATAGATGCACAATTTCTAGCTATTAGCCATTAATTTAGGAGTGAGAGAATGAATTTGAC
>JACEIK010000115.1:306134-350660 GCA_018107945.1 Datura stramonium | reverse complement strand
AGATAATTCTAGCAATTCCTACTCTAATAAAAAATCATCACTATCACCCACCTCTAGCTAATGATTTAGCTACTCATGATTAAGAATTTCACAAGCATAATTAACAATTCATCAAATTCAATAACCAAAGTAGAAAAATCAATTTCACAATAATGGTCTTCAACAATGGTAGTCACTTACTATGGAGAAGAAGAAGAAGAAGAAGAAGAAGAAGTAAAGGAATAAATCTCAAGTCACCAATTAAAATCTTCTACTCTTCTATGCAAAAGAAATGTTCTAAAAAGTGAAAAATATAATAAAAGATGACTACTGCTTTGTACTTCTCTTAGACTATATGTAAAAAGTAGGGTGTCTCTTTCCTCTTTATCCGTGTTGACTATTTTACCCCTGAGCACCGTCTCTTCATCGGCTAGACACCGACAATTTGCCAACTCATACTCGTGAACCTCCGAATGCATTTTGTTGTGTCATTATAAAATTCTAGTCAACTTTGGCGGCACGTTCGGCATTTTGCCCCTCTCATTTCGTGAACTGTCGAGGTTTTGTTCCTCATTCTAGAAACTTGGCTAATGATTCGGTGATTGATCTAGCGACTCACCGTTGGTGATTCATTTTTTGCCGATGGCATTTTTTCCTTTGAAGCAGTGTTGATCGGCCTCTTTCCGGTGTTTTGCTGGTTTTCATTGGTGATATGCCGCTTTGTACTCATTTCCATCTTTTTTCTCTAATTTTTCTCTTTTTTTACACATCTAGGCTTCTGCATACAACAAATACAAAAAGATCATAAAATCCATATAATTTACTCAAGAACTAAGCAAAAACACAAGTTTTAGAGTCTAATGAGTTGAAAAAATTACCAACTCATCAAACCCCTAAACTTAAATCATTGTTTGTCCTCAGGTAATGCAATTCTCGATCATTGAAAAACATTCCATTTCTGCACAACATTGAACATCACCAATCACCTACACTATGACACCCAAAGATGGTCACAGTACTCACAAAAAAGAGAGGTAAATACCCCAAAAGACTAAGAAAATGAAGATCTTTCAATTAGCTACCACTTTCCATCCACAATGCTCAAGTGAGGGAAAGTCTTTAGTAGAACAAAGGAATTACTCATTCATGAAACACACATAGCATCTCCCATCATAATCAGTGAACATTCAATGCTTGCCTTAGAGTTTATACTACCAATTCCCTATTCTCAAATTACAGTTCTAATGAACTTGTGTCCTCAAATATGGATGATGCCACTCCCCGAAATAATAATCCCTATTCTTTTTGTCATGAAATAATTACACACTCACAAGGGATTGTATTGGGGAGATCATCATACTCACTCTCCCAAAATAAGTCTTCATGCATACTCTTGACCCATAGGCTTGCCCTTCTTGTAATTTTCTACTAATGTAGAGCAGTTGCATTTAAGATCATTTAGGACTTGTGGGTTCTGATGTAGGCACGGGTTAAGGGTAGGATAATAATTTGGTTGTGGTGACTAGATCCTCTCTAATGCTTTTGGTGGTTCCTTCCATCTACTTCACCATGTTTCACTTTTTTTCATTGTTTCTGACTTTTATTTCACAATAACCCTCCTCATAATTCTTTTTCTTTCACAACTAGCCTTACCACCTCAAAGGCAAGCACCAACTCACACAATTTTGATTTTCTCATTTCGATTTATCTTTTATTCATTTTGACAACAATAAGGTGCTACCTCAAACTAAAAATCTTATTTTCCCCAACACACCCCCAAACTTAGCCTTTTGCCTCATTTTTCATTTCTTGCCTCACTCCCTTTTTCTTAGGATTTCAGCCTCATTTCATCACTATCTTATCACCAGTATTTAGGGAGAATGGGTGCTAAAGAGGAGTATAAATAATGGTCTTAAGGCTTGTAATATGGTTGCCAAAGAAAGGGTATAAAGCTCAACATTGGTTGACAAAGGTTAATGCTTAAAGAGGGTATATAGGTGAAGTGGATAAACAAAGGAAAGCCTAAGATCATATCCTTAATACAACTACATCTAGAATTTAGCATTGAATGAAAATTAGGGGAAGTTCTAGACAAGAAGTCATACATGAGACTCATCAAAAATTCCTCACCACACAAGGAATTACCCTTAAAGGGTTAACAAGAGTCATTCTCACCACAATACTTTTAATTTCAGGACATCAAAGAAAGCAGACATCATAAGTCAAGCAAAGAATTTACAACGTATAACAAAGAATGCTATGCTACGGTGTCATCCTTGCTCATTATCTTCAATTTTCATGCCCTCATTTGAAGGTCCCATAAAAAAAATTATGTAGGTGCTTCTCAAAACATCTTCACACAAGACTCAAAACAACATGGCATTTTCCCTGAAGAATGTCGCCATTCAATCTATCATGGGGAAATACCAACCCGGTTCGACAAACAAAAGAATTCTCCTTGGGAAAAAACCGTGGACAAAAGAAAACCCTCGGAGTTTTAATTTCTACACTAATATTTATCATGGTGAAATAGAAAAGAAACAAGGTTTTGGGGTCATTTCCTTCAAAATTTTCAAATTTTTTGTTTAATTCAACATGAAGACCCCCATAGATCACTATTCATAAATCACATCAAGTAAACTTAACCAGATCATTCATTTTATTTCAAACAAAACAAGATACTCCCGAAAAATGTGATCATCAAAACATCACAATAAAACCACAGCCCGACAAAGGCTGGACTCACGCAATCCCAAGTACAATTCACAAGAACATAAAAAGATAAGCTCATCCCTCCCCCACTTAAGAGAATACATTATCCCCAATGTAGATATGCATAAAGGGAAAGGAACAAGAAAGTCCGTGAGTGGGTCAGTTCTCTTCTTCATCCGCATCTGCCTCACCACCGACGCCGCCGGCCTCACCTAGCACAGTATAATCGTAACCCATCCCCTCAAAAAGGTCATCAATTGGCCCCCGAACTAAGGAAGGAGCAGCCATTGTAGCATCCAATGCACTCATGTCCGGTACTTAAACCGAAGCCCGACTCTTCCACTCATGTACCTCTGTTCGGAGGGAAGTTACTGCTCCTTCCACTACGTCCACACTCTTGCACAGCACAGTCATAGTATCGTATAATGACTTGACTTCCTTTTTTACAGTGTTGGAAATTTGTGCGGGGAGGCTCTTAGACAATCTTCGGAGTTTTCTTTCATGTTATTTCGTCATCTCCAAAAGTCGATGGAGACCACTGCTAAGGAAAGTCACCTGATGCTTTTGTCCGACATAGCTGACTGAAGCATAGTTTTTTCTAGGGCAAGTGGTGATTGATCTAACCCATAGGGGAGGGGTCCTTCCTATGCTCCAAAGGCTTGCATTCTCTTCCTTTTCATTATTAGTGCCTCGACATCTCTCTTCCTATCAATATCAATCACTCCTAGAGCAGAGGAAGGAGTCTCATTAGGAAAAAGAGGCACTCCAACTGCTTCACAAAACTGGGATATCAAAATAGCATATGTCATGGATGTACTGGACGGTCGGGCCTTCTTCTTCATCTGTTGAGCTACAATTTCCCCAAAGTTGATGGGGACCCCTGACTTTATGCAAGAAATCAGCATGGTCGTTTCCATGGTGACCCGCTGCTCATTTTTGGATTGGATGATGCGAGAACAAATACATTCCATTCACAGCTTGGCCTTGAACGTCAAATTGTGGTAAGATATTTCGCCACCCATTGAGGCCCAAAGAGGAGTATCAACAAGAATAATGCTAGCCACCCACGCAAACTAGTCCTTCGTATTGGCCACCCATTCCATGCACTCCGTAGCGAAGTAAATTTCATACTCCCATAACAGGTAGTTTATATCAGCCGGGGTGATATCAACTTCCACTCCTCGGATCATCACTGATGGTGAGCAGGGGAACTCATCCACTTTGCCCCAGTGCCGCATACTTTCTTTGTGGGCCTGATAAGAGGCATAGAACTCTGTGACTAGGTTGGGGTAGTAGGATAAGAGAGGGTTGGCAAATGCATGCCACCATCTATCAGTGAACTGCGTGGTGATGTTAGGAAAATCACCTTTTAACCCGGCCAAGTCAAACCTCTTCTCCACTGTGATGGAGTGTCCCTAGAAGATGACATAGTGTTCCTTCATGTTCGTAACATAGAGAATGATGGCTTCCTTTGTGTTGGCCCATGGTTGTGAAACCTTTGCTTTGCCTTTGCTCTTGCCAGCATAGGAAGCAGGGGCTTTTCCTTTGCCGGTGTTCCTGGAGGATGACATGATTTTCTTTACTGCAAGAATAATGTTAGTGCAAGCTAGTGAAAGAGAAAACTAAAAATAAAATACAATGAAAAAGAAATATAATCGCAAGGAGAACTAAGGAACAAGGGAATCAAACACTCAGTTAAAAGAACCACTGACAGTGGCGGAAGACCAGCGGTTCGCTGAAATGATTTCGTGGACCGCCTGTTTCTCTCTGGTTCTTTACAAACAACTGGTAAAGGGATAGTTGTTTCAGTGAACATCGGCGTACCGTCAGTCAGGATTTGTGATCCACCAATGTAATGCAGGACCCAGTCAGTGGCCTGAAGCCAAGTTGCAGAGTGAGCTGGCATGTCATTGGCGATTCGTCAAATCCGACCGGCGAAACGCCGGACCCCGTCATCCCAAAATCCTTTTGAACTATCACATATATGCACCCACTAACACACACTCACTTCCAATCATACTAAAATAAACATGACACTCTTAAAACCCTTATTAATAACTTTTAGCCCCTAAGAATGGCGGCACCCGATCTATCGTCGGGTAAAACATCATGCTTTAAATAAATGGATTTCTCAGACTTCACCCTTTTTAAAAGGCCACAAAAAAAGCACAACCCCATTCCATTAAATTAGGCATAGCACATTCAAGATTTTATCAAGGAAGGGGAACAGATTATTACCCTTAAATCAGTAATGAGAAAATTAAAAGAAGCGCAAGAAAATTTTTACCGAATTGAAGGAGTTCCTGCACACTTGGACGTCCAAAAAGCTCAAAGATACTTGCTATAGAACCTTAAGATATAAGTAGGTAAGGAAGAAAGTGTGATTGAAGTGGCGGGATTAGTGGCCTATGGAGAGTGTTTTATAGGTGAAAGAGGGAAGTCTAATAGGTTGAGGGGAAGGTGGAGATTTTATTGGGTGTGTGTTGGTGGGAAGGTTGAAAAGTGGAAAGGTTTAGAATAGATGAGTATGGGGAAATGGGGATGTTGGGTAATGGAAAGACAAAAAGGGAATGGAAAAATGGTGGAAAAATGGAAGCTAGGAGAATATTTGCAGAAATAGGGCGGTTGACTGGGTCATTGGGTTTTATGGGCCCTCTCTTTTAAATTCACATTGCAATAGCCACATACCTCGATTGGTAGTCCATCAGCGATTCGCCGAATCACATCGGTGGTCTACGAACTGTTATCTAGTTCCCTGCAAGTTTCCAGTGATCTATTTCATTATCGGCAATTTACGAATTAAAGTGATGATCCTTGATTACCAACCTCTTATATTCCTAAGCTTCAGGTGTTCTGTTGTCCATCGACCATCAACCGACGAAACACAAATTCTATTCAGCAATTCACCGATGGGTCTGCCAGTATTTCAATTCGACCCTGAACCTTCTGTTTAGTGCTTACCTTCACCGGCGGCTTGCACTTTTGAATCGGCGGCTCGCCGGTCTCTCACCGTTCCTTCCTTCATGGTCTGGTTCCCTCTTTGCTCCTTATTTCTCAGAACCTACAAAGACACAAACAATAAAAACATGAATTAATTCACTAGAAATTTGGGTTGCCTACTAAAAAACGCCTTAGTTAATGTCGTGGCGCGATGGAGACCTTCTCTCATCTAGTCCGACGGGTCATCATCCAACACCACCTCCTTCAGCTCTAAATCCTTTTCCTCCTCATCAATTTGCAAAACTCCAACCACCTTGCATTTGGGAGGCGTTTTAATCGATGGACACACTGTAAAAGTGACTTCTTCACTTCCGACTTGAAATTTCACCTCGCCAAGATCCACGACCACCATAGCTCTTCCCGTAGCCAACAATGGTCTACTCAAAATAATGGGAACCTCTTCATCCATTACACAATCCAAGATAAAAAAGTTAGCTGGTAAGATAAACTTGTCAACTCTCACTAACACATCTTCTAACACCCCCACCGATCGTTTTATTGACCTGTCTGCCATGAGCAGCCTTATTGATGTTGATTTGGTGTTTCTGAGTCCTAATGTCTTGAAAATCAGCAGGGGAATAAAATTTATTCTAGCGCCTAGATCACATGAAGCTTTCGAGAACACACATCTCCCAATTGTGCATGGTATTGTAAATGCTACAGGGTCCTCCTTTTTTGGAGCAAGATTACTCATCATTACCACACTACAATGGTGAGTTTTCTCTTCATTCCCTAAATCCACCACTTTTTTTATTTTTTAATAAATCTTTGATAAACTTTGCATAACCGGACATCTGGAGCAAAGCATCCACTAATGGAATATTTATGGACAACTTACTTAACATATCAACAAATGTTTTAAACTGGTCATCCTTGTTTTTCTTGGTCAGCCGTTGTGGATATGGAGGGGGAATTTTCAAATCATCCTTTTCATTAGTTGGGGCTTGTAGGCCCATCTCCTCATTATCATCGGCGGATAGGACGTCATCATCTTTTCCCTCTTTTTCCTTATAAATATTTTCTTCATTTTCTGGAATCGTTGGTGGTTTTTCACCTTCATCTTCTTCACTTAGTTTCTGGTTATCAATCTTACTCGGCTTTACCGAGGCATCTCCAATCACCTTGCATCTCCAATCACCTTTCACCTTCATCTTCTTCTTGGGATTTGACATTGTGTCACTAGGTAATGTTCCCTTCATCCGGGGATTCATTTGAGCTAATAAGTGATTCATTTGGGCCTCCAAATGCCTGATGGAGGTGGAATGTGAACTCACTATTTGGGCGAGGTTAAGGAACCTCCCCTCTTAACTCTGTAACCCCCCTCTCGGTTGACTCAACCTTTTTCAAAACACTTGATAGCATCTCTTCAATTTTAGAGTTGCCCACGTCACTCACACCCGGTTGATTGTGGGGATTCCCAGCCTTTGTAAGGGGAATGTATGGGTTCGAACTCCGATGATAGCGATCGGTGTCTTGGTTTTTCTCTCTAATTCCCTATTAGTTATTCCTTTCCATCCATCCCTATGGTTCAATGATTTCTCCACCCTTGGTTTTTATCCCTTGGCCTCCATGGGCCTTTGTTTTCTCCTTGAAACCCAAGTTTGGGACCTCCCATCTGATTACCCATATATTGGCATTCCTCTTCATATCTTGGTGGTGACGTCGCACTTTCATATTGTGAGTGACCTTGCATTCCTACGACATTTAACACCTTTGGCCCTGCTCCCATTACATGCTTTGTCATCAATTCAAGTTGTGACATCATTTTAGCAAGAGTCTCATCTCGCTCTTCATCCCTTTTCCTTAAGTCAGCTGCTAATGCACTTGAGCTAACATCATGAGTGGACACATTTGTTTCTCTCGTGTGCAAAGCAATATTGGTCTTTGTCATTCCATTTAGGTGGGCTTTGGCCAACACATACATTTGGTCCAGGATAGAGCCACCAGCTAAGTTGTTGGCAACCAATTTGTTAACTAAATCAAGGGCCCTATAGAAGCTTTGTAGAAGTACTCTATCTGGCATTCCATGGTTTGGGCATAGAGCAAGTTTCTTCTTTAACCTCAACCATGCCTCGTGTAAAGGCTCTCCTGGTTCTTGTCTAAAATTTGTAATATCATCCCTCAGCTTAAGCATCTTTGATGGAGGGAAAAAGCCGGTCCAAAAAGGCTTTCGTTAACTCTTTCCATGAAGTAATACATTCCTGGAGGGATTTCTTCTAGCCAAGTCATCGACTCCCCTGTCAATGAAAAGGGAAAGAGTCTCAACCTGATGGACTCTTGATTGATATTGGTGATATTGAATGGTTGGGAAATTTCCAAGAAGTTTCTCAGATGTTGAATCGCATCTTCACTTGGCTTTCCACCAAAGAGCCCATTCATTTGTAATAAGTGCAGCATAGTGCTTGTGACATGAAAAATTGTATTCCCTACCGTAGGTGGTAGGCGAATAGCTCCTTCAACTTCTGGCATTACCGAATTATTTTCCTCAAGTTCAATATTACCTTCGACCGAGTTGTCCCCTAGTTGGGAGTGATGGCTCATGTGGTTATGAAATCCTATAAACACACTTTAAGTAGCTACTATGCAAAACTATTTCAACTTAATGATCAATCACGAGATTATCATACGCTAGTCCCTGGCAACAACACCATTTTTTATGTCGTTCAAACCATACCCTCTTTTTCAAGGAATATTCACAGTCGAAGTACCAAAACAAGTAACCCAAATGAGTGCCAGGGTCGAATCCCACGATGATTGGGGGATGATAGTGACTAGTGTCGGTTATAAAGTTGACTTTAGATTGCACCACTCAAAACAAACATAAATAAGAATCAATTGGGGGAAGTATCAATATGTAAGAGATTATCAAGTCTAAAGTGGTTTAGTTCAAATAACAATGTTTACCAAAGTTGTCAACAATGATGTGAAAATTCTAGAGGTGGGGTGAAGATGATGGACTAATTAGATAAAGTCTTGCTAGATCATCTCACAACTTCAACTAATGTGAATAACCTTAAGCGAACAGAAGCATTCCATGCTTTTAAGCAAATTTCATACCTCAAGCTAGAGTTATTTCTAATCTCTAGACTCAATCAACTTAGCCCAATGTGATTTGGATTAATAGCTGCACTATTTCTAGCTATTAACCATTAATTTAGGAGTGAAAGCATGAATTTGACTATTTCTAGCCCAAATTCACAATCTCCCAACCATACCCACTATTAGATTCTCTCTCAATACTTAATTCTTCTTTTTGAAGAAAAAATAAAGTAACGAAACATAGACCCGTATGAAAATCAATGGATCTTCAATTAATGATTGGAGAGAATCTAATAGATTCACAATTAGCTGATCATTGTTAAGATAATTCTAGCAATTCCTACTCTAATCAACACTCATCACAATCACCCACCTCTAACTAATTATTTGGCTACTCATGATTAAGAGTTTCACAAGCATATTTAACAATAGACTCATCAAATTCAATAACAAAAGTAGAAAAATCAATTTCACAACAATGGTCTTCAACAATGGTATTCACTTACTATGGAGAAGAAGAAGAAGAAGTAAATAAATAAATCTCAAGTAACAATTTACAATCTTCTACTCTTCTCGCAAAAGGAATGTTCTAAAAAGTGAAAATTACAATGAAAGTTGACTACTTCTTTGTACTTCTCTTAGACTATATGTAGAAAGTAGGGTGTATCTTTCCTCTTTTTCTGTGTTGACTATTTTAACCTTAAATACCTTCTCTTCATCGGCGAGACACCGGTGATTCACCAGTTCATACTCGTGAACCGTCGAATGCATTTTGTTGTGTCATTGCCAAATTCCAGTCAGCTTCGGCGACACGCCTGGCATTTTGCCCCTCTCATTCGTGAATTGCCGAGGTTTTATCCCTCATTCAAAAAACTTGCTAATGATTCAGTGATTCATCCAGCGAGTCATCATTGGCGATTCATGTTTCGTCGATGGAAGTTTATCCTTTGAAGCAGTGCTGATAGGCCTCTGTCTGGTGTTTTGCCGGTTTTCATTGGTGATATGTCGCTTTGCTCTCATTTCCTTCTCTTTGTTCCAATTTTGTTATTTTTTACACATCTGAGTATCTGCATACAACAAAGACAAAAAGACCATAAAATAAATATAATTTACTCAAGAACTAAGCAAAAACACAAGTTTTAGAGTCTAATTAGTTGGTAAATTACCAACTCATCATCTTCCTTTTTCGCTTCCTACTACTAGAATATCTTTTCTTTTAACTTTTGCATCCTTAATATTTTATTAAGGCTTCCACCCTCAACTTTCGTATTTCTCCCACTCTTACTCCTTTCAAAAGCTAATTTTTTTGCTATGACGGTGCCTTAGGTGTTATTTAGATCAAATTAAAGGCCAATTAGAACAAAGGGATTTATCTATATTCATGGTTACCAAAATAAACGCTAAAGGCTCAACACGGCTAACTAAAGATATCACACATGGGTAGGTAAATCGTAGGATAAAAGTAGGCTAATCAAAGAAATGCCTATATCATCTTCCAGATTCAACACTCTTTATTTTGCTTAATACAAATAATGGACAAGTTTTAGACATCATTATAAAAGCATGGGATATCACAAAACATCTAATACACATGACATATGTTCAACTCGAGACATAGTCATGTAGACTCTCAATTAAATAAACAATTGAAAGAATTCTATCGCAAATCAATAAAATCACATAAAAGTCGTATATACTAGCTTAGGTTTCCCAAAGGAGATCATTCAATTTTTCGCTCAGGACATTCATCAACCATCTATCATCAAGAAAAGCCTTTTGCCTATGGCTAAAAATAAAATCCATGCAATATAAAGTCCTCCTCTTGAAAAAGAACTAAGGTCAAAATAAAAAACAAAGGGTGGATATTTATGCCTCAGCACAAGGACTAAGAAGTTACAAGAAAAATTTCATTTGGAACTACGACATAAACATCTTGAACACAATATGTTTTTACAAAGGTTGTATCTCCCACCCTATAGTTAAACCTTGTAGTGTCCCCAGTGTATACTAAACCATAAAATTTCCAAAGTAAAACATGAGATACTCCCTGTGAGGACCTTCTCCTCATTAGAGCCCTTAGTGTCGCCTTCACCATCGGATTACTCACTATCTTCATCATCATCTACACCAGTATTATTAGAAGACCCTAAATCCACATCTTCACCCCCTTTGGAAGCACTATACATCAAATCTTGAGTATTAACATCATCATTTTCTTGATTCTCTACCCCATTGCCCAACACACTTCTAGAGATATTCAACAGCGGGAACCATGCATCAAGATCAGTAAAGTCTAGTCCTACCTGTCAATGTCGGCAAGGGATGCGACACAAGCATGTTAGATTGCACAACTCTCTCTTCTGTATAATTTAGTTTAGATCTAAGCGCCTCATTTAGGCCTTGGACTTTAGTGATATCCATTGTCTTAGCCGGAGCAACAACGAGTCTATAACCCTAGGGATAAAAAAATATATTGACCTTCGCATCACTATTGTTGTGGGAGTATTGGAAAATAATGGACATTTGCCCCTACTATCTCTAAATATATGCATCTCCTTTAGCTTCCAGTATCCATTATTTATTGGCGGTCTAGTCATAAAGAAATAGATTATGCAAGATCTTTCCCAACTCTCTATAGTGTTGTGGTCAAGTGCATAGTTCCATTGATAATAAACCTGAAACATGCTCAAGTCGGCTTCTAGAATTTGCTCAAATGTATGTCACAGTGGATTTGGTGTTCCTTGCTTAACCTTTCTCATTAATGTAAAGAGCAAGCCCATAAAGAAGATCTTTATTGGCCTAGTAATTTGGTTGTTCAATAGTCATTCGGCGACTCTATTAGGTGGTCTGGAAAACCAAGGATAGAACAGTCTTGTTTTGTTCACCCCAAGGGGAACATCTCGTAACACCACCTTGTCGTGCTAGTGACCTGGGATATAGGAGCAAAGATTGGCATTATAGTTCCAATAACTCATCAATACTCACCAAACTCGGACTTTGAAATACTTAGATACATCCCATATCTATGATTGTGCTATTACTGAGGGAGAAACTTTTTCGTATAGTATATTCATCCACAGTCCTCTCATAGGAGAGTAGCCGGCTAGATTGAAGTTTTTGTCTAATCTTTTCCCTATTCTTGCACACTCTTTAGCTTACACCTTGTTTTTCATTGGGGCGTCAAAATGGGAACAATAAGATTCTAGCTGCTCCCTTTCTTGGTTCTCCAATTAATGGCTAGAGGATTGGTTCTCTATTTCTCTTACTAGAGGGGCGAAAGATGAGAAAGCTACGTTCGTGCTTTTTGTCGACACTATATTTTCTATGACCAAATAAGGTTTAAGATGTTGTTTTTCCCATATCAAAACTAATTAGGGTGAACATGACCCCATACTTATGGTATAATATTCTATATAACATAAAGGAAAAAAAAGAAAACAAAACAAAAAAAAGAACTAACTACTTGTCTCGCAGCCATTGTCGACATCAGCAAGGGTTGTGATCCCATGACACCCGTATGTTCAAAATATTGATCAAATTAATTCATGAAAAATTCTTGATATTTATGGTTGCTTATGGTTTTTTGAGTCAACTATTAGTGAAATGCTATTCAAATATTCGAAAAATCAATCAAATTTGATGCATTGGCATTCTATCAAACACCTTATGGGCATAAAACTAAGTTCTTTCTTTTAAGACCATTGGAGGATGAAGAACCCTCCCCAAATGTATGAGGACTTGTAGTTTTATTCCTTAGAAACCACACAACAAGAATTTTCACCAAATCTCCAAAACATTTCACCCAAAAACTCTCACCCCACACTTAAAGTTCAAGAACAAAAGAAAGAAGAAAATACATGAAATCTTTGTAACTTTGGTGTGAGATAGATGAATTTTTTACCTTGTGTTGTTAAAGGAAGTAAGACTCAACTTGTGGGAAGATCTTTATATCAGAGTTGTAATGACCCATTTGATCATTACAGAATCTTGGTAACACATGAGTATGGATTAAAATTTTTTAGTAACATAGATTTTAATTTTTTGGGATAACAAGTACAACATAAATAAATATTGTGTAGGAAGAGTTAAAAAATAAGGTGGGCTCAGGCAGGAGAGACTGTTGTAGTGGATAGTTCCTTGCTATAGCGAGACTGTTGTTGATAAGTTGGAATTTGTGACACATTTCTACTTCTTTTCATACATTTTTCCATTCCTTTGAATACTAATTTATATCTAAAATAACTCTATTTTTCTAAGATATAGAAATCCAATGAGATGATAAAATTAGGCATATAAGTAACTAAAGTCTGCTAAGAATGCAACAAAATATAGACCATTTTTCCAACATGCAATGTGCACTGGTCAATCATATTTTGATCCAAAGAACACCACCTAGAATGATGCAAAGGAAAGCTTAAGATGTTGTTTGTCTACCCAAAAGACGGACTCTTAATTAGTCTATTTTTTCAACTCAACTTTATGGTGGAATAATTGACTAAAGCAAAAGATGGACATTCTTTCTAAAAGATGGTCTATCAATCAATGTACGGATGAAGGCTAGGTAGAGAAAAAATATGTCAACCATTTGAGATGCATAACGTATTTTCAAAATATGGTCCATCTGTTTGAATTGGGTCCTCCAAATTTAAATTAAATTGGGGTTTTAGAGGTTTAGTATAAATAGTTTTTTTGGTTATTATTTATGGAGAATGTTCGTAGATAGTTTTAGCTTAGATATTATAGTTTCTTCATAGTTTTCATAGATTTTGCTTGTAGTGAAGATACTCATTGAATATTTGAAGATCTAATTTCACAATTCTTGTTTTCTCAATTCTCCTATTGCCTTATTAGTGAATATGTCTAACTACTTGCTTTTATCTTCTTGTTTTGCTATGGGTAAATAAACTCAGATCTAGGGTTGTGAACCTAATTTGGTTTTTGAACCGTAATGATCTCAATTGGGTTTAACTGATTACGGGCTTGAGAATATCTCATTGATTTGAGGTTTGTAAAAGTGAGACTGGTGATGAAAGTCATCCAATCTTCCCCGATTGCCTATATTATTGTTAAAAGAGCAAATAAAAGTTTAGGTGGTGGCATGTCATGACCCGAGTCTTCACCCTGGATGAGACATGGTACTTGGTGCCAAAGTAAACACAAGCTAACCTATGGTCTAACATCACACTATAAACTAAGTAAGCATAAGACGAAGCTGTATAAAAATAGTTATCAAAGTAATACTATTTTGAAAAGAATAAACATCACTAAAAAAATAACTAAGCACTATGTTTGAAAGACATCTACTAACTGGAGAGTTGCTAGGAGAAGCCCCCATCTAACTCTAAAGTCTGACTAAAAAGGAATCATCGTCCTCTGAAGATAAGGACTCACCAATAGGGCTGCTACTGGAATTGTCGGGAGGAATTACTGATAATGCTGAGACTGAGAACTTACGCTTGTATTATAATATGATATAAAATAGAAAGTATGCATTAGTACTTTGAATATACTGAGTATGTGATATATGCATAAAGCATGCAAATAAGTAACTGAACTAATATAATATGAAATGACCAAATGATACAGAGTGCTGATAGAAGCTAAGCTATAACTGTAATAAGGTCAATCTAGACCCTAACTGATGGTCATCAACATGTCCTAAAACTGAGTAACTAAACTGAGTTGAACTAAACTATACTGAAAACTGGGAGAGTCTATAACCAAAACATAACCACGTGAGCTAGACGTGGAGTCCGATGTATACACCTTATTGGTGGGAGCCCACTGTACCTTGCCAGGGTATAGTAGCTAAGCTAGGTGATCACAAGTCTGAGGCTCGTTTGGGATAATAAACTAAGGTGGCAATGTAGTTTTGGAAACCTGGGTGCACTGGAACCCCAGTTCGCTCGGTGCTAAGTCATACTCCCACTAGATAGTCCTATCTTGACTACTAAACTGATAGCTCGAAACTGATGCCCTAGAGTAAGTCAGGAATACTTATCTGGAAGTAACTTGAGAGTCTGTAGGACCTGA
Organism: Datura stramonium; assembly: GCA_018107945.1. Classification (NCBI taxonomy): domain Eukaryota; kingdom Viridiplantae; phylum Streptophyta; class Magnoliopsida; order Solanales; family Solanaceae; genus Datura; species Datura stramonium. The sequence continues at coordinate 335,897 of JACEIK010000115.1, read as the reverse complement.
TAACGGAAAGCAAGTGTTCTAGGACTGGCCAAAGCTGCTTATCTGGAAGCGTCATAGCCTTCTAAGAACAATCTAATAACTGGAACTAGGAGTATTACTTAACAGAACTCCTCAGGAACTGACTATTATCAAACTGATCAACTGACTTACTGGAAGATACTGAAAAATGCTAATTACTGACTGAGGTTGAACTGGCATACAATTGACTGTGAAATCATGTGAGGGTAATAATATGGAAATTCATGAACTAACAGAGTCAAGTAACAATTATATCTAGTGAACTATGCAAGACCCAAATTTACTGCATTCATAATACTAGGGCTAAAACAATATAACATGAAGAAAATATCAACAAGTGTATTAGGTAGTGGAAACATAGAAAGAATTCATATGAATTATGAACCACAAGAATTAAATCAGAATGGAACTGAAAGTTTACCCTAATTATGATCTTTAGGGCTAGAACTAGTAATGTAATTTAGGAGGGTTTTGGCGCACAAGGGAAGTGCAATTCCCTCGTTGAATTCCCATATACCTGGAATAAATTCCTTAGAATGAAATCTCGAGCAGTCTTGAAGAAAATTGGAAGCCCTAGATTATCTCAGCGCTGTTTGTCTGAAACTTCTACGTTTTAAAGATTGTGAGTTGAGAGAAATGAGAGGGATTAAGCCGATAACCCCTTTAATTCTCTCCAAAACATGACCAAAACGACATAGTTTAGAGATTAAAAAGGTGAGAAGTTACAAAATTGCCCCTGAAAGAAAATCTAGAAAACTACCTGACGGGAACCAACGAGTCACACAACAAGTCGCTGCTTGATACCACAACTTTTTGGGACTAGTCATTTGTCTTCGGCCACAAATCTATACTTACTAGAAATGGACCACGGAAGGGAACAAGGACTCATTGGACAAACCAACGGATCATTGGTTCCTCTTATGGTCACTAGAGAGATTTTTATCCTAAGCTTGGACCCCTAACAACTAGCGACACAATGACTCATTGGTCCCATCAATGGATCGCTGCCACTACTTATCCTGGCCACTAGGATTTTCTGGACTTGCCTCACGGATGGCAATGAAGACTCATTGTGTGGAACAACGGGTCGTTGTTGCCTCTAGGATGTATTTCTTGCCTTCTCTAACTTCTCCTAATGGCTCAATAGGATAGTTCATTGGTATCTTCCACGACCCGTTATTGGTCCCGTTGGTTCAGGAAGAATATCCTACAGAGCTGACGATGACTCAGAGAAAGGGTCGTTATAGCTAACAATGAGTCATTTTCTGGATTTTTCTGAGAAAATTCCTTTTTTATTCTTTTTGGTTTCTCATACTAACTCTGAGTTTGATCTACCAAAGTTTCTGGGTGTTACAATATCTCCCCCTTAGGATCATTCATCCTCGAATGGAGGCTAAAACTGCTGGAAAATTGGGAAAAGAGCTGCAATTCCCAAACTGAAGTACAAACTGATTTTCCGAAGGAGTGACTGACTTTGAACTAGAATAAGCATATTAACCGAGTTGATGCAACCAAGATACATATTGAAAACGTGAATAGAGATAATGAGTATGGAACTGAATAGAGTATTGAGTATAAATTTTACACCTGATGCTGAAACTAACTAGAAGGGAACAAATAAGGATATTTAGCCTTCATGTCTGCTTCTGCTTCCCAGGTGGCTCCCTCAATTAGGTTGTTCCTCCACCAGACTTTTACTGAAGCGACCTCCTTTTTTCTCAACTTACGAACCTAACAATCTAGGATCTGAACTGGGACTTTTTCGTAAGAGAGACTATCCTTCACTCCCACACTGTCTAGTGGCACAACTGAGGTCGATCACTAATGCACTTGTTCAATAGTGACACATGGAAGACTGGGTGCACAGATGCTAACTTTTAAGTTAATTCTAACTCATAGGAAATATTGCCAATTCACCTCAGAATCCGGTAGGATCCTACAATGACTGAGTTTCCCTTTCTTTCCAAACCTCTTCTACAAATTATTCTAGTCCTCTTCTCATTACATATACATATTATTTCTGGTGACTCCAAGTTGTTTTCAACCTTTCTCTGATAAGCTGTAGTTTATGCATAGCCTCATGAACTGAATTTGGCCCTATCAACATGGCTTCGCCAACTTCAAACCACCATACAGGAGACCTACACCCCCTACCATATAATGCCTTAAACAAGGCCATATGAATACTGGAGTGGTAGCTGTTGTTGTATGCAAACTCGATGAGAGGTAGGTGATCATCCCATCTACCGTTGAAGTCGATCACACAAGCTCTCAACATGTCTTCTAAGGTTTGAATAGTTTGCTCAGCTTGTCCATATTTCTAAAGGTGAAAAGTTGTGTTGAGCTTGACCTGAGTACCACGTCCTTCCTGAAATGATTTCCAGAAATGCTAGGTGAACTAGGTACCTCTATCTGAAATGATGGACAAGGGAACCCATGCAGTCTGAATAACTCTCAGATGTACAGCCTAGCGTAATCCTCAGCTGAGTCTATATTTTTAACTAGGAGGAAATGTGCTGACTTGGTCATCCGATCTACTATTACCCAAATTGAATCATGCTACCGACAAGTTCGAGGTAGACCTGTAATGAAGTTTGTATTCAATTTTTCCCACTTTCACATTGGTATGTTGATATCCTGAGTCATACCCCCATGTCTCTGATGTTCAACTTGAACTTGCTGGCAATTCGGGAACTTAACCACAAATTCTGCAATATCCATCTTCATGTCGTTCCACCTGTAGGTTTTCGTAGGTTGCAGTACATCTTAGTGGCACCTGGGTGGATAGAATATCTGGAGCTGTGTGCTTCTGCCAGTATTCGCTACCGCAAGTTGTCTATATCTGAAACACATAGTTTGCCCTACTAGCGAAGTACACCATCTCCCCTTTTGGAGAAGGTCTCCACCTCCTTTCTTAACACTACTTCTTTCAGCTTGAGCAGTATCGGATCTTCATCCTTGTTTGACTTAACCTCAACAACTAACGAAGATTTTGACCCACTCTATAGTACTACTCCGCCCATCGCTGAATCCACCAACTGTACTCCCAACGGAGCTAAACTATGAATATCTTTTGCAAACTCTTTTCTGCTTGGTTCATCATGAGCAACGCTCCCTATGGATATCCTGCTTAAGGCATCCGCCACCATATTTTCTTTTCCCGGGTGGTATGGCACACTCATGACATAATGTTTCTATCACTCCAGCCACCTTCTCTAATGAAGGTTCAAATCCTTCTGAGTGAACACGTATTGAAGGCTCTTGTGGTCGATGAAAATATCCACGTGAAGCCTATAAAGGTGATGCCTCCAAATTTTCAAAGCAAACACCACTGTTGCCAATTTAAGATCATGAGTCGCATAGTCCTTCTCATGAACATTGAGCTATTTGGAGGAATAAGCTATCACCATACCCCACTGCATCAAAATGCAACCAAGGCCCACCCTGGAAGCATCACAATAGATACGAACCCATCTGTTCCATTTAGTAAGGTCAAAATTAGAGTTGTAGTGAGTCGAGTCTTTAACTGTTGAAAACTCTTCTCACATGCTTTTAACCACTGAAACATCACCATTTTCTGAGTTAGTATTAGTTAGAGGAGATGCAATAGAATAAAACCCCTCTACAAATCGTCGATAATAACTAGCTAAACCTAGAAGCTCCTCATGTCTGTTTGGGAAGTAGGTCTTGGCTAGTCTTTAACTACTGCCATCTTTTGAGGATCTACCAGATACCTTCACTTGAGACAACATTACCGAGGAAGGCTACTGAGTTCAGCCAGAATTCACACTTACTGAATTTAGTGAACAACTAATGATCTTTGAGAGTCTATAACACTATCCTTAGATGGTTAGGATGATCCTCCTTATTTCTAGAGTATATAAAAATGTCACATATGAACATAATGACGAACATGTCAAGGTACAACTTGAACACCCTATTCATCAAGTCCATAAAAGCTGCAGGAGCATTGGTTAGTACAAAAGATATAACCACAAATTCATAGTGACCATACCGAGTTCTAAAGAATGTTTTCCATATGTCACACTCCCTGACACTAAGATGATGATATCCCAATCTAATATCTACCTTGGAAAAACAACTAGCTCCCTAAAGCTGGTCGAACCAGTCGTCAATCCCGGGTAGGGGATAATTATTCTTAACTATAACTTTGTTCAGTTGAGGGTAGTCAATGCACATTCTGAGGGTACCGTCTTTCCTTCGTACGAACAATACTGGAGCGCCCCATACAGATGCTGGGTCTGATGGAGCTCTTATCTAGAAGTTCTTTCAATTGTTCATTAAACTTTCTAAGCTCAGCTAGAACCATTCTGTAAGGAGGAATAGAGATGGGCTGAGTTTCTAGAAGAAGTTCTATGCCGAAGTCTATTTCCTTCATGGGAGGGACTTCGAAAAGATCTTCGGGAAACATGTCAAGGAATTCGCTGACATCTAGAACTGACTGAATAGTTGGTGACTCAGAGCAAGAATATTTGACCTAAACTAGGTGATAGATGCACCTTTCGAAATCATCTTCCTTGCCTTAAAGTAGGAAATAAACTGACCTTTAGGTGCTAAAACACTACCCACCCATTATATGACAGGTTTATTGGGAAACTAAAACCTGACGACTCTAGTTCTGAAGTCGATCGATGCATAACCAAAATGCAACAAACCAATTCCAAGAATGAGGTCAAAGTCAACCATGTATAGGTCTTTTAAATCAACTGGAATAACTTTACTCAAAACTGAGACTGGGCAGTTTCTTAGAATGGTTCTAAGAAGACTTCTGGATGATATCGAACTAAATGGCTATATAAAGAGTCACAATGATAGTGTGGCTCCTAGATCTAGTAGGGAATATACATCTAGACGTAAAATACATAACATACCCATGACAGCATCAAGTGAGNCTCATTTGAATAAGATTAGTTGCTTGCATGTTCCATGGGTCGACTTGGGGGTGTGGCTCCTAGATCTAGTAGGGAATATACATCTAGACGTAAAATACATAACATACCCATGACAGCATCAAGTGAGCTCTCCTGAACCTGATGATAAGACAAGGCATAAAAGCGGTTTTGGCACTGACTGCTATGTGTACCTGAAGTAGTACCCTGCTGAGCTGGACGACCTGCTAGGGTTGCTGAAGTAGTAGACTGAGTTTTCCCCGTTCCTACTGACGGGTACTCTTTTAGCTTGTGACCCAATTGTCCATATCCGAAACAACCCTCCTTGCCCATGCAGCACTCCCTCGGATGGTTCTTGCCACATTTAGGACAAGTTGGGTAGCAGTTGCTAGAAACATGACTCTGTGGTTGGGAACTTGATACTCTACCCCTTTGAACCTTTTGGGATCGGAAAGAAGGAGCACTAGCTAAAGTGGGTGCTGGAGGTCTTAGTTGCGGCTGCTGTGGGCGACTGCTGCCACCAGACCTCTATTGGCCATAATCATACTAGCTTATTCTACCTCTCTTGTTCTCCCACTCAATAGCTCTCAACATCTCTGCCACAATCTTTTCAGCCCTACCTTGGGAGGCATGACCAGCACCTAATGCCACAATGGGACCTGGGCTGACCTGGCTAGGCATATACACCTCTGGTGCCTACTAGCAACTCAAATCAAGAAAAAATATAGCTATATCTCAGCTTTAAATAGTGCCTCGGGCTGACAACGCCACACAGGAAACCCGTAAAAGAAAAAAGTTAACCCAGCAACATAACAGTAAAGTGATCTTATGCGGGCGGGCAAGACCACCATGCTGTCTAGTCATAATAGAAGGAAAGTACAGTCATATTCATACTATAGCTGACAAGGCCACTAACTAACTAGCCAAACTAGGCCCCACACGGCCAACATGAAAAATATAACATACCTAGGCCCCATAAGGCCAACAACAATTAATAGCTGAAAACTATTGTCCGCAAGCCTCTAAGAGTGGAATAGTGGTCGGGACAGGGCCCCGACCTACCCAAAGTTGTACAAAAAAACAACAAACCTATCTAACTATTAACTCTGGAGAAAAGGAGACGACTGAACTGCTAACTCTAGCTCACAGCTAAGAAGGTCTTGAATCGCGTATATCCACACCTGCTAGCAAGTATGCAGCGACCCATAGATGGGCGTTAGTACAATATGTACCGAATATGTAAGGCAGTAATGAAAATGACTGAATAGAACAAATAAAAGAACTAAATGTAATCAATAAAAATGATAAGAGTTATAACCTGAATAGCCTCACAGCCAAAAGTATAGCTAACCACTAACTGATACAAACAAGAACCTTACCTGGCCCTCAAAAGCTTATAAGGTACAATCATCACAGAATAACTCACCTGGGCCCCCATAAGCCTTGAAAAGTAAAATTCAATCTATATACCCCTTGTCTGGTCAATATTAGTCAACGGGTAGCTATAGCCGGCCAACCCGCCCTCTAGGTCTACAATTGAGCCCATTAGGCTCTTGTAGCTGTGTCTGAGCCCTCTGAGCTCCTGTAACTGCACCCTAGGCACACAAGGATCGACGAAGGATTAGTGATGCCGATACAACATAAAAGAAGGAGCCCATTAATGGATGGACTGTAATATGGACATATAGGCCTGAATATAGTCCTGCCATACATCATATAGCTACTCTGAGCGATCTATCGGCCCCTAGGCAATGACATAGCTAGTAACCCTGATGTTGGTCTACTGAAGGATATATAGGGTGGGGTCAGTCCCAACTGAAATAATCAACTTTAATCTCAAAACTATCTAGTGTAGCTAATCACAATACACATGCTTACGACTTGCTTACAAGGACATAGGTCATATTTACTATACGACAGGAATAACTTGCCAAAGAGATCACCTCGAATGCAGATTTTCATTTATCCAAATAGTTCCACCCTGTAGCAGCCAATTCTAGTAAATTACGGCCTCTACGTTGAGAGAGTATGACTATTTTCAATAGTAGATATCTGAAAATAAGGATATTTTCCATCAATGTTAATTATTACTCAACTCCATTTAATTGGGAAAAAAATCACAAATTCCTAAGAGTTTAGAAGGTAGAAATGTTTACCTATCACTTGTAGTCTCTTAGGACTAAATTAGAAGTGATTTCTACGGCCTTTACTTGGTAGGTTCCATCACACTAAGTTACAAGAAATAACTTCGCAAGGACGTTCCTCATAGGCTTAGAACTTATTATCCAAGATGAATTTGCATCTGGACGGAGTTTAACGGTGTAATTGGATGAAAAACAAACGAACTTGTCGCTTTCTCTCTCTTCTCAGCCGAGGGGAAATTTTAAAAATGATTCAAGCAACTCAAAAAGGGGCTTATACAGATATTGAGGCAGTGGTAGAGTGGAGTGATGCTCTAGACATAACACCGGGCTGGCAGACCGACGCGACGCCCAGTGCGCCTGGCCTCTTGGTCGCTCGATACCGTGCTCATATACTCATCCCCGGAGCCTTTTTCCCGATTGTATCATACTCTAAAACTCTCAACATACGTATGTGCACATCAGTTAAATGGTAGTAACTTACGGGGTGTAACATTATCCCTCTTAGGAACATTCGTCCTTGAATGTAACTTTAAGCTTAAGAGATTCAATCTTTTACTATTGTTAGAAAAATTTCGGCTGAGTCTCCTCTGTGATATGGAATATCTGAAAACTTGAAATGTAGAAAAGTCCAACACAGGCACCTCACATGACGCTACAAGAAATTTCAAAATATAATTTCATATCATAAAAGCTAACAACTGAACAATACTGATAAACAAAAAAATAGTTGGGCAACAATGTTCCCTCAACAGTATAATTCGATTCAAGCCTGGAATAATTGAGGATATTTATTCCACATGTCATCCTCAGCTTCCCAAGTCCTCTCCTCCACATTTATGTTCCTCCATAAGACTTTAACGAAGGCTACATCTCTAGTTCTCACTCTACGAACCTATCGATCTAGTATAACATCTGGAGTCTCTTCATAGAACAACTTTTCATTAACTTTAACATCCTTAACTCGAACAACCCAAGACGGGTCTCCTATGAATTTTCGTGGCATTAACACGTGACAAACTGGATGAACGAATTCTAGACCTGAAGGCAGTTCTAACTCATATGCCACTCGACCTATCATTCGAAGGATTCAATGCGAGCCAATGAACCTAGGGTTAAGCTTTCTCTTCTTTCCAAATCTCATCTCGCCCTTCTTAGGAAAAACCTTGAGAAATACCCAATCATCAACACTAAACTCCAAGTCTCTATGTTGCACATCAGATTGGGACTTCTGAAGACTCTGGGCTGTTAGCGACCGCTCTCTAATAAGTTTTATCTTTTCTTCTTATTGATGTATCATATTAGGTCTGATCAACATTGCCTCCATTACTTTGAACCATCCTATGGGGGACCTACATTTCCGCCCATATAAAGCTTCATAAGGCGCCATATGGATAGCCAAATCATAACTGTTATTGTATGAAAATTTGATAAGGGGTAGATGCTCATCCCAACCTCCAAAATCTAGCGCACAAGCCCGTAACATGTCCTCGAGTGTCTGAATGGTGCACTCTACCTGACCGTCTGTCTAGATATGGAAAGTTGTACTCAGATTAACCTGTGTCCCCAAACTTTTCTAAGATGACTACCAGAATCTAGCTATAAACTGTGCCCCTATGTTAGAGATAATAGATATCGGGACACTGTGTTGGACTATTTCTTTACTATACAACTCATCATAATCTTCGGCTGAAAACGTAGTCCTAAATGCCAAGAAATGGGATGACTTCATAAACTTGTCGACAATGACCCAAATAGAGTCGAATTTACGCCGGGTGTGAGGTAACCATGTCACAAAGTACATATTAATTGCTTCCCATTTCCACATAGGTATTGCTATCTCCTGAGTCAGTCCACTAGGTTTCTTATGTTCATCTTTTACCTGCTGGCAATTAGGACACTGTGCTACAAACTCAGCTACACCTTTCTTCATTCCAGGACAATAGTATATTTGCTTTATATCATGGTACATCTTGGTGGATCCTGGGTGAAGAGAGTAACAAGAATAATGCACCTCTGCCATGATTTACTAGTGGAGCCCCGCTACATCTGGAACACAGAGTAAACATTTGAATCTCAAGGCCCCTGTCTTTTGTTAACTCAAAGGCTGATAGTTCATCCTACTGAACCTTGTCTCTGAGCTGTACTAGTCTAAGGTCGTCATATTGCCTCTCATTTACCTATATAACTAGAGACGATACTACTGTATTCAGAATTACAAATCCATTATCCTCTAAACCCACTACCCGGGCTGCTAAATTGGCTATCTGGTGCAGTTCTCGAGCAATTCTTCACTTTTCGAGCCTCAAATATGCTAGGCTGACCATGGATATGCGGCTAAGGGCATTGGCCATAATACTATCCTTCCCTGGGTGATATAAGATGTTCACGTCGTAGTCTTTCAGCAACTCTAACCAACGGTGCTACCGTAACTTCAAATCTTTCTGCGCGAAGATACACTGGAGGCTTTTATGATCAATAAAGATGTCCACATGCACACCATACAAGTAATTCCACCATCTTTTCAAAGCATGAACCACTGCAGCTTATTCTAAATCATGGGTGGGGTAGTTCTTTTCATATTTCCTTAGCTGCCTCAAAGAATAGGATGTTACCTTATCATGTTGCAATGCCTGAGGCGTCAGTGTATATGACATAGCTATCTAAACCTTCCGGTAAGGCTTGTATTTGCGCAGATGTCAATCGATTTTTCAGTTCCTAGAAACTCTGCTCACAATCCTCAGTCTAATGAAATTTATCTTCCTTCTGAGTTAACCTTGTCAACGATGCTAATAATGTAGAAAATCCATCCACGAACCTTCGTTAATACCCGGCCAACCCTAGGAAACTGCGAATCTCAGTTGGAGTCACGGGTCTAGGCCGGGTCTTTACTACCTCAATTTTGAGTGAATCAACCTGGATACATGCATCTGATACAATATGGCCTATAAAAGCTATGAAATTCAACCAGAACTCATATATTGAGAACTTCATATATAACTAGCGATCTCCAAGGATCTAGGGTACTGTTTGCAAATGATCTATATGTAAAGCTTTTGAGTGGGATTGTAACAGAATATCATTAATAAACACTATCACAGATAGATCTAAATACGGCTTGAAGATGCTATTCATCAGATCCATAAACACTGTTGGGGCATTCATCAATCTGAAAGACATGACCAAGAATTCAAAATGACCATACTTGGTCCTAAAGGCTGTCTTCGGAATATGCTTCTCCCGGACCCGTACTTGATGACACCCTAACCTAAAGTCGATCTAAGAGAAATATTTCGCCCCTGCAGCTGGTCAAACAAATCATCTATCCTTGGAAGAGGATATTTCTTCTTAATTGTAACTTTATTCAACTGCCGATAATTTATACACATTTGTAGAGAGCCATCTTTCTTCCTCAAAAATAGAAGTGGCGCACCCCACGGTGAAGCACTCGTCCTGATAAAGCCCTTATCTTGAAAATCTTTCAACTGTTCTTTCAATTCCTTTAGCTCAGTAGGAGCCATTCTATATGGAGGGATGGATATAGGTTGTGTGCCTGGTGGCAGGTCAATAGAGAAATTGATCTCACGCTTTGGGGAATACTATAAAGCTCATCTGGAAACACATCTGGAAATTCACTGACAATAGGAATGGACTGAAGAGTCGGAGATTCTGCTTGCATATCTCAAAGCCTAGAAATATTGTAAATACATTCCTTCTCTATCAACTTTCTTGCCAGAAGATAGGATATGAACCTACCTTTTTGTGTAGCTGCATTACCTTTCCATTCTCGCAGTACCTCCCCTAGAAAGTGAAATCATAATGTCATGTTCTAGCACTCCACGTCGGCATAATATGGTGCTAGAAAATCCATACCCACAATTACATCAAAATAAATCATTTCTAGCTCCACTAAATCTTCTTTGTTCTGGCGACACACAATCTTTATTGCACAACCCCGATAAATTCTCTTAGCAATAATAGAGTCACCGATGGGTGTAGACACCGAGAATGGTCGCTGAAGGAGTTCTGGTGTTATACCAAACTTCTGGGCCACTAACGGAGTAACATAGGAAAAAGTAGATCTTAGGTCTATCAAACCATAAACTGAGTGAGAGAAAATGTCTAGTATACTTGTCATAACATCTGGTGATGACTCTGACTCCTCTTGCCCTAGTAAAGCATAAGTGCGATCCAGAACACTGCCAGGACTAGATGCCCCTAATCTACCTTGGCCTCTACTGGCTAGAGCTGAGGACCTGCGCCCTGCTAAAGATGTTGGAGCATGTGACCCTATTGAAGACCTGTTTGGCTAGTCTCGATCACCCCGATTTCTACTCGGACAACCACTCATCATATGGCCCTCTTTCCCACCAGTATAACAAGCAGCGGAGTTGTATCTACACCTCCCAAAATGTCGTCAACCGCAAATGCTACAATGCATTATAGTGGGCCTGCTCTAATCAAGTCCCCTCTGCTGTTAAGAACCTGACTCTCGCGAGCTCTTGCCGGAACCTGACTGTCCGTGATGATCTAATCTACCGCTCTGCTACTGTTGAGGGGAAGGTTTGTGTGGCCTACCTGATATTTGTTTCCTGGGTCCCCCCTGAAATTCTGCCTGCATATCACTGGGCCTGGCCCTCTGGCGTTGATCTTGATTTGCTTTTTCTACCTCATGCTGACGCTGCCTAATCCCTTTGATATTTTGAGCAAAATCTTGAATGTGGGTAATGTCCATATCCTCCTGTAAGGTAAATATAACATAGGTTTCCACATATTCTTGAAGAAGCCCCACGATGAACCAATGTACCCTAGCTAGCATTGTATCTAGAAATGCTGGTGCATATCTTTCCATAGTGTCAAACCTCTTTGCGTAGTATCGAACGCTCATCGTACCCTACTCTAGGTGAAGGAACTGATCCACCCATGACTGTTGGATTTCTCGTGGAAAATACTGATCTATGAAGGCCCCTGAAAAAACTGAACCATTTTGGAGGGGGTATGTCTCTGCCTCGGGACCTTTCCCAACTCTGATACCATAACATTGCTATTTCTCATAGCCAAAATACTGCCAACTCAACTGACTAGCGTAGCACGCATCATCCTAAATATCCTGTGCAATTGATCCAAAAAATCCTGAGGATCCTCTCCGCAGACTATCCCCGTGAATTGCGGAGGACTCAGGGCAAGAAACTCTCGGACCCTCGAACATCCAGTACTTTAGTATTTTTAGTGACAACTAGTACCACTGGCTGATGCTTAGTGATCATCATCTAAGTCAGCATATAAACATCGTTCCTAACCTCGAGATCCAATGGTATAGGTATAGGTATTGTTGGGGGTGGTGTCGATATATATTCTACCCTGGAGAGCTCCTAGCATGGAGAAGAATGTTGGGGAGACCAAGGTGATGTGTCCCTACGCTCTTAAATCAGGTTGGCACTAGCTGGAGGACCCTGCTAGTGCCCTCTCCTACCGCAGTATCCAATTCCCGACCAGCCGTAGTTTGTCCCCCGTCGGACATTTGTTCTATAGATAAGAAAAATAACGTAAGCTTAGGGATTCACCCTATACAACATAGCTCTATAGCACGATTGCAGAAGAAAGGAGTGTAACCACGCTATCATGCCTCGCAGCCTCCTACCTATAGAATGTGGTGTAAACCACATCCATAGACAAGACTCTACTAGCAACGAATTGAAGACTACCGAGGATACGACATTGCTCTGATACAATGTTTTTCACGCCCTACCTTGGGAGGCATGACTGACACCTGATGCCACACTGGCACCTAGGCTGACCTGCTGGGCATACGCACCTCTGTTTTCTGCCAGCAACTCAAATAAAGAAAACAAAAAACTATATCTATCTGTAAATATAGCCTCAGGCCGACAAGGCCACATAGTAAACCTGTAAAAGAAACAGCTAACTTAGCAACATAGCAGTAACGAGATCCTATGCGGGCCGACAAGACCACCATGTTGTCTAGTCATAACAAAAGTTAAATAGGTGGTTATATTCATACTAAAGCCAACAGGGACGCTAACTAACTAGTCAAACTAGGCCCCATACGGCCAGAACGCAAAATATAACATACATAGGCCCCATACGGCCAACCACAACCAATAGTTGAAAATTGTAGTCCGCAAGCCTCTAAGAGTGGAATAGTGGTAGGGACAGGGCCCTAACCTACACAAAGCTGTAGAATAAAAAGAACAAACCTGTCTAACTATCAACTCTAGAGAAAAGGAGCTGGCTGAACTACTAACTCTGGCTGATAGTTAAGAAGGTCCTGAATCGCGTCTATCCACACCTACAGGCAAGTATGCAACTACCCATAGATGGGCGTTAGTAAAATATATACTGAATATGTAAGGCAGTAATGAAAATGACTGAATAGAACTGATAAAGGAATTGAAATTAATCAATAAGAAGGATAAGAATTATAACCTGAATATCCTCACTACCTGAAGTATAGCTAACAAGTGATTCAAACAAGAACCTTACCTGGCTCCCATAAGCCTGGAAGGTACAATTCAATCTATATACTCCTTGTATGGTCAATATGATTCAAAGGGTAGCTACAACCAACATACCTGGCCTCTTGATCTGCAACTGAGCCCGCTGGGCTCCTCTAGCTGTATTTGAGCCCTCTAGGCTCCTATAACTACACACTAGGCACACAAGGTCGATAGAGAGTTAGTGATGTCGATACGACATAAAAGAAGGAGTTCATTCATGGATGGAATATAATATTGCCTTATAGGCCAGAATATAGTCCTTTCAAACATCATATAGATTCTCAAAGCGATCTATAGCCCTATAGGCAATGACACGGCTAGTAACCTTGAGTTTGGTCGATGGAAGGATATATAGGGTGGGGTCAGTCCCAATCAAAATAATTAACTTTAATCTCAAAACTATCTGGAGCAACTAATCACAATACACATGCTTATGACTTCCTTGCAAGGACATAGGTCGTATTTACAATACAATAGGAATAACTTGCCAAAGAGATTAGCCTTAAAATACCTCGAATGTTGATTTTTGTTTATCCAAATTGTTCCATCTTGTAGTTGGAAATTCCATCAATTACGACTTATACATTGAGAGAATAAAGTTATTTTCAATAGTAGAAATCGACAAATAATGATATTTCCCAACAATGTTAACTATAACTCAACTTTGTTTAATTCGGTTGAAAACTCACAAATTCCCGAGAGTTTAGAAGGTAGAAATGCTTACCTATCTTGTAGTCTCTTAGGACTCAATTAGAAGTGGTTTTTATGACATCTACTCGATGGGGTTCCTGCACTCCAAGTGAAGTTTTGAGAAATAACTCCATAGGGACGTTCCATGTAGTCCTAGAAGTTGTTATCCAAGAAGAATTTGAATTTTGGACAAACTTTAACGGCATAATTTGATGAAAAACGGACGAACTTGTCATTTTCTCTCTCTTCTCAGATGAGGGGAAATTTTAAAAATGATTCAAGAAACTCACAAAGGGGCTTATATAGATATTGAGGCGATGGCAGGGTGGCTTGACATGCCGGCCACAACACTAGGCTGGCGATGCTATGCTCCGACCATAGCACCCGGCAGGAAGTGTGGCGCGACGCCTAGCGTGCCTAGCCTCTAGCCTCAGCCTCTGGCCCCCGACTCCTGCCCGCTCGATTTCGTGCTCATGTACTCATCCCTCGAGACCTTTTCTCGCATACTTCATACTCCAAAACTTTCAACATACATATGCGTGCATTGGTTAAATGATAGAAACTTACAGAGTGTAACAAATCAGTTGTGCATGAATGATAAGGCGAGAGAGGTCAATTTCCTTGATGAGCATTGTGGTTCTGCACTCCTTAAGTACCAAATCTTACACTCTATTGACGAATTTGAGCATGCGAGTTCTTGGCTCAACAACCATCTCTGGAGCATACCTTGACAGTTGAGTGAACTCCAAATCATACTCTTCCACTGTTATATTACCCTGCCTAAAAATTCATGTACTCAGCGACCTTGGCCTCCGTCAATTCCTGAGGAAAGCATCTATCTAGAAACACCATAATGAACTCACCCCACTCTACTGATCCTGCTTCAGATGGTCTCCGTTACTTCCACTAATTGTACCAAATCTGAGCCACCCCTTTCAATTGGTAAGCAGCCAGATCAGCACTCTCCACGGAACTAACACCCATAATACGGGTGATCTTTCGCACCTTTTCCATAAACTACTGCAGGTACTCTCCCACCATGAATCCATGAAAGGCTGTAGGGTTCATTCGGGTTATGTACCAAATCCTAGCAGCTACTGCAGACCTGTTTACATTTACTGGAACCTCCTACTATTTCACTTGGTTGGTCATAGTCTTACACCCCGAAAATCTTATTTATTTTGTTTGATAATTATTTGATGGTTATATGTCATATTAAGGGAATTATGGGTGTAGGTTGTCCATAGGTGAGGAGGAAAACATGTGCAAAGGGAAAAACGAAGAGTATGTGAAGTTTGTAAATAAGGGTCAACTTGAAATGGACACATCTCCAAATATATAATGATCCAAAGGTCCTATAGCCAATTAAATGAAAGATATTTGAGTCTAGTTTACAGTGAAAAAAACTGCTCGTCAAACGGAGTTCGGAGTAAAAGGTTATGCTCGATTGAAGACAACATTGTCGGCTGGAAAAGTGCCCATGCGCGCGGGCGCCGAGATAGGAAGGCAGCAGGCGCGCGGGCTCGTCGCACGGGTGCCGCACGCGGGCACCGCCCATCCTGCCTATATGAAGTAATTTTGAGCTAAAAATCTCATTTCTACTCCGTTTTACCTCATTTTTTTTCAAAATTCGCAGAATTAAGAGCTCTATCCAATGGTAAAAACAAATCCCAGGTAATAAATTGTATGGATAGGTCAAATTTCCTTATAGTCCAAGCTTGGAAAGGGTTTCTTATGTCGTGAGCTTCTAATCGTTGAGTTGCTACGTTTTTGGTTGCCAAGATGCTGCGTTTTTGGGCAGTAGGGAGGTGAAGTTCTACCTCCATATTGGTTAGAGTTGAGTACAAAAGGAGGTAGGTATTTTTACTCTTTAAATTATCATGAATTAACAAGTTATGTTAGAAGTGAAGTTTGAACTTATGTGTTGCTTGGGTGTGTGTTGTTGCTGCGGTTTGGCAGCATTGTTGCTACATTTTTAGAACAGAATTTAGCTGAAGAAGAACCCCATATTGGCAGGGGTTATACAGAAGTGAAAGGTAAGTGTTCCTACTTGGTTTATCCGCTCAAATTCGCAAGCTAAAGTAAGGAAATGACGTAAAGTCAATATATGTTTTGTGTGATATTTGACTGAGGTTTCTGCCCATTTTTGGGAGGTTGTTACAGCTATATATATGATGGAATTTATCCAAAGAATTTATCCAAAAGATGGAAGAAACAACCATACCTTTGGGGAGGTTAAAAACCAAAAGCACTTAAGCAAAACTCTCTTGAATTGCCTCAAGTGTAAGACGCCTAAGGTAATGATTGCTGAAAATTATATTATGATGTGGTTGTTTGGTTGTAAGTTTTGGGACATGAATTGTGACTGGGAACTTGGCATAAAAGAGTACTCATTCCATGTAGTGTAAGTAAGGAAGCTGAAGTGTGCCGGAGTTTCTAGCAAGTGGAAGAAATTACAAAAAGACGCAACAAAGTTAGATATGTAAAGGTGTCCTTTTCCTTATTTTTCAAGCACGTAAACTAGTTGGCTGAAAGTGATCAATATTCCTATATTTTTAAAATCATATTGAGGCATGTATGATCCTTTCCAAAGGGTTGTAAATACTTGGCATAAAGATTGAATCGTTAAGAATGGTTGAAGCGAACAAATGCGAAGCGAAAGGCGTAATTTTTATACGATTGTTGTTGTAGGTCTAAATCGAGTATGAAAATTCCTTAACGTGGGAACCATGAGCTTGTCCTTTGCAGTATACTGTACATGTGATGTTGAATATATGTTAAGATCTAGTCACTTAGTGAAATTGGTAGGAAATGCTAAGACGACGACATGGAATTGAACTTAAGCTAAGAAGATGACGATAAGCCGATTGAGGGTAAACGAGCTTATTGAAATGACGTTTTAATAATATTGATAATCCCCTCCTATATGTTTATGTTTTTAAATTTCGTAAGGTAAAAGTAGATTTTATGGTTTTTCCTCTTTAAATCTAAGTAAGCGGCACGTAGCGAATAAGCTAAGTTGATACCTCGTTAACGGAAAGAGTCGCTAAGTTGTCAATTAGGAAAAGAAGTAAGTGCGTATAAGAATTGATAGAATAGTGAACAATGGTGGGTAAAGACTTGAGTGTAGAGTGACTAATTTTTGGAAAAGAAGTTATGATGAATAAGGAAAGTAGAGCTATATATTATTAAATTAGACGATACAAAGTTACGATGGTGAACGAGGTAGGCAAATGTTTAGGAAGATTAACCCTATTCTAAAGACGTTTAGCAAAAGAGTTATATTTAAGTTGTTTATGTTCAATATGTGTTACATTGATGAATAACACTAAAGTGTTAACCTTCTAAGAAATAATTAGAGTTGAATGTCTGCAAACAGTAACTTAAGTTGAGAAGCTCTCTGCTATACCCTAAACGATTATGTTACGTTATCTATTCTAAGTGTTGAAATTTTCTACCATGTCTTAAAAGGGTGATTCTAGAATATTGTAAGACTCTTATGTTATGTATGCTTTCTTAAGCTCTGCAGATACTTGCAAAGTTTTGTAAGTCAATCCAGCATCCCCCAAATTACGCGCTATATATCTTTATTCGCCATAAGGAATCACTTAGAGGGTTACTCACGAAGTTCCAAAGTTATAGAGCTCCAAGTCTCAGATCCTAGGTTACGTCTTTGGCTGTCCCTAATTTATGTTGAAATGTGCTAGTTGATCTAAGATGTTTTTGAGAGATCATATTTCAAGAATTATGCTAATGTCTCTGGCCAAGTATTTGATGTGGTATACAAGTCTAAAAACTCAAGTCTTCATATGTCTTTCCAAGAAGAAGTCGTAATGTATATGATTTTCATCTTATAACATAAAGTTGAATTCATTCAGTTATATTCAAGTCATGCATCTCTATGTTTAGCTCTTGTTGAGTTATCAGTTGAATTTCCTAAATTCATAGGGAGAGATTCCCTCCCATGTACCAATGTTCCTAATGTCTAAGTAAGTATAAGTGAAAGCTATGATAATGATTAGTTAAGTCGTATCCTTTGAATACCGTGAAAGTCTCCCCGGAGGTCACGAGTTAACTAAATACGATTTATACATTATATAGAAGTCTCATACGTTGTATAAATTGTAGTTCAGTTCTCAACTCTATGTAGATGACAACAACTTCAAGTTCCTAGTTATAATTTCCATGTTTTCCGCAAATATACAAATTAATTAAGAACTATATGTGCTTATCTACATGATAAATTCGGCACAAAATTCCAATGTATAGTTGTCGATACAGGTAAAGGAACCACCTATAGGCAGTATATCTTTGCAGTTCCCAGATGTTAAAGAATTGTGTAGAAATGAGCTCTATGTGTTTCTATCCAAGTAATATGTTAAATTGTAGGATTATTTTAGACATTGTTTGTAAGCCTACACAAGTTCTTATGTTGTCTAAACCTCTTGATGGTCCTTCAAGTAACTGAGCCGACATGTTCATGTATAATTTGACAGCTTTATGTGATATATATATAGATTTTATAGCTGTACATGATATGGGTGCTCTTGAAATTATGGGTTATGAAGGAGGCCTATTCACGCGTATTTAACATTTTTCATTTATATGTCATACGTATTAAATTGACTCAATATAAGCCATATCGACCCTATTTGTGACTATGATTGAGAGTTATTTTTGTTTTACCCGGTGTGGTACATAAGCTGAGATATTTATATTTTACCCCGATGTGGTACATCGGCCGAGATATTTTTTTTACCCCGATGTGGTACATCGGCTGGAGATATTTTTATTTTACCCTGGTGTGGTACACGGTTGGAGATATTTTTATTTTACCCAGGTACATCGGCTGAGATATTTTTATTTTACCCCGGTGTGGTACATCGGCCGGGAGATATTTTTATTTTTCCTTGATATGGTACACAGCGACGAATTTTATATATGGATTTATGGTTGGCTGTTTGCTGGCATTACAATTATAGTTTTTCTTGTGCATTACTTGGTTGCATTTGCACTTCAGTATTGAATTATTGCCAGGTTTCAGTTTCCGTGATCCGTGTTGTTATCATTTTTATTTTTTGGCTCGCCATCATCGCTATATTACATGCTTGCGCTTTTTTTGCCTACATACGTACATTTCATTCGTACCGATGTCCCTTTTTGCCTGTGGACTTGTGTTCGTGCCGTAGGTATAGGTAGTGATCGGGATTTCCAATTGTAGTAGCAGTTCTGTGAGATTAGTGGATTGTTGGTATGCTCCTTTCTTTCTCGAGCTAAGACTAGTTTTTTGTTTCGCTTAGTGTTTTGAGATGCGCTATGGGTAGGTTGGAGCCCTGCTCGAACACCCACGCCCGCCTTACTTTAGAGGATTTGTGGACTGGGTATGTACAGTGGTATTCAGTTTGTTGCCTTGTCGGCTTTTTATTGTTTAGTTTAGCATACTCATAGCCTTGCATGCATTTAAGTTATTTACCCCGTATTGTTGAGACATCATGTCCCGCTTTTTGTGCCCAGCTGATTCTCGATGGTGGCCGGACGGCCTAAATGTTACAGTTACATATGTTATACAGCCGGCTTTCCAGTCAGTCAGGGATGGGGAGTCAGTCGCTCCTCCCCCGCTATGGGGCGTGGGACACACGCCCGAGCGAACAACCAATCGCCACTCGAAATTCTCGCGAGGACACTTGATCATCTCAAGGATTGCTGAGCCGGTAGAGTAGGTCTGGCCTTCTTCCTAGGTATTGCCATCCTCCTTCCATTTCCTCGTTTTGGAGGCATATTTTCACTGAGATGAATAGAGCACAAGCGTGGTGTGCTTCACACCCATGAAAAGGACTTTACTTGACTAGGCAATCTGGACATCCTAGGATACTTTAAAACTAGAGCTCGATATCAAGTTTGTTACAACACAATTCTTCACTGTGGACACGGTACGTTATGCCACAAGTGACCCCAATCTTACCGATAGTCTGACATCACACTAGTAAACTAGGTAAGCATAGTAAGCTGCATAAAATAGTTATCAAAGTAATAATGTTTTGAAAAGTGTAAACAATACCTAAAGAAATGCCAACCACTATGTCTGAAAGCCATCTACTAATGGGTGAGTTGCTGGGAAAAGCCCCCAGCTAACTCTAAAGTCTGACTTAATGAAGAACTGACTGAAAAAAATCATCCTCGAAAGATGAGGGACTCACCAATAGGGATGTTGTTGGAATCAAGTTGGGAGGAACTAACATGATGTCGAAACCGAGAACTCCGTGGGCCTTTATCATAATATGATACAACATAGAAAGTATGCATATGTACTTAGAATGCACTGAGTAAGTTAGATATACATAAAGCATGGAAATAACTAACTGAACTGAAATAACATCAAATGACCAACCGATACCGAAAATGAGAAGCGAGCTATAACTATAATATGGTTAATCTAGACCTTGACGACGGTCATAAACATGTCCTAAAACTGAGTAACAAAACCAAGCTAACCAAGATGTACTAACAATTGGGAGAGTGTATAATTGACAAATAACCACGTGAGCTAGACGTGGAGTACTATGTACATACCTACTCCAGAGAGCCCACCGTACCTTGCCGTATAGTGTACGAGCCGGGTGATCACAAGTTTGGGGCTCATCTTTGCTAATGACTTATGATTGCAATGTAGTTCTAGGAGCCTGGGTGAACTGGAACCCCAGTCCTCGATGCTAAGTCCTACTCTCATTGGATAGTCCTACCACTACTAAACTGATAGCTCAAATCTGATGCCCTGCATCAAGTCGAAATACTTATCTCGGAAGTAACTTGGAGAGGTCCGAGAGGACCCGTTGACTGAAAGCTGGTGTTCTTGGACTAGCCAGAGCTGCTTATCTGGAAGAATCGTAAACTATCTAACAACAATAATAACTGGAACTAGGAGTATTACTTAACGTAACTCCTCAAGAACTTACTATTGTCAAACTTATCGATGACTTTCTAGAAGATACTAAAAAATGCTAATTACTTACCGAGGATGAACTGCATGCAACTTACTATGAACTCACGATGGTAACATGGAAATTCATGAACTAACAGAGTCAAGAAACAATTATATCTAGTCAACTATGCAAGACCCAAATTTACGACATTCATAAAACAAGTGCTAAAACAATATCACATGAAGAAAATAGCATTAAGTAGTGGAAACATAGCAAGAATTCATATGAACTACGAACCACAAGAATTAAATCAAAATCTAACTGAAAGTTTAACCTAATTTCGATCTTCTAGGCTACAATTGATAAAGAAATTCACGAGGGTTTTTGGGGAACAAGGAAGATAAATTCCTTTTGAATTCCCACATACCGGAGTAAAATCCTAGAAAGAAATCTGCGCTCTTGAAAATTCTGAACTCTAGCTTAGCTCGCACTTTCGGTCCGGAACTTCTAAGTTTAAAAAATTGTGAGCTGAGAGAAATCAGAGGCATTAGGTCGATCACACGTTACCAAAACAACGTAGTTTAGGGATCAAGGTGAAGTTACAAAAATGCCCCCGCTGCAAAGAAAATTTAGAAAACTGCCTAATGGGAAACCAACGTGGTCAAACACTCGAGTCGTTGGTTGATACCATGACTCATTGGGACCAGTCGTTTGTCCCGCCACAAATCTATGCTTACTAGAAATGTACCATGAAAGGGAACAATGACTCATTGGGTGAACCAACGGATCATTGCTTTCTCGTGGTCACTCGGATAAATTGTTGAACCTAAGCTTGGACCCCTACTAACTAGCGACACAACGACTCGTTCGTCCCACCAATAGATCATAGCCACCACACATCGTTGCCATTGGGATTTTCTTCACTGGGCTCATGGGTGGCAATGATTACTAGTTGTGTGGAACAATGGATCATTGTTGCCACTGCTGCCATTGGGATGGGATTTCTTCCTTCTCGGATTTCTTCCAAGAGCTCAATAGATGGGTAATGGTATCTTCAATGACCCACATTGCCTATTTCTCACGACCCAAACATAGACCCAAGATAGAGACACAGGACAAGGAACCTCAGAGTGCTCCAAATCGACCCATGACATGAACATAGCGACTAAGAGCATAAAACAAATGGAAACTGATATAATAAAATATGCTTAAGAGGAAGTATGCATACATATCAATCTAAAATGTAGTCAATACTGACAAGCTAATTTTCTACATATTGTTTGAAACGCCTCTAACATAACTGTTAAGCTGATGGGACAACATCCCCAACTAGCTCGACAAAAGTTTGTAACTTAAATAATATTAACAATGATCAAACCGAATGTCCTCGAAGGATGAGGACTCACCACCATTGTCCAATAGGACTGAGGGGGAGTAGGACTAATGGTGCGGGAAGGGACAGATCCTCGGACCTATATCAGAAATGATACAACATAGAGTATACGGATAGTACTTGGAATGTAATGAGTAAGCAAGGTAAGTAAATGGATAATTAAAATAGATAAGAGTTCATAAGAGTAGGACAACATGAACATGAAATAAATATCACAATAAAAACATGAGGGCTCTAGGTTTTCAAACCATTCATAATCTAGCCATAATCATAGTAATAAGAGAAACATTATAAAAATATAAATTGAACCAAAGTAACATAACATGACAATATATAAATCATGAGGAACAATGGAGAATCAGTTTCTAATCGATACTATCATGATAGAGCTTACATGATGCCTAATTATCTCGCTCAAATGGGTAGAGCCGTCCCAGGCTTGCAGGCAAGGTACGTTCCTGATGTGCTATCACAAGGGGAAATCCATGAATGCATATACCTATGGTGACTCGTAGTTCCGGGACCACGGGTTTATCTAAATGTCATGTCTCCTTAGTGCTAAATAATGCTCCCAAAAACATGCAAATGAGGGCTCATATAGTAATTGTGAAATCATTCATAAGGTTCATGGCCAAATGAATCATCACATACTTGATCATACTTGAAATACATGATTAGTCATGAATAAGGGCCCGCGAGTCGGCCAAAAGTCATAAATTCATAAATCATGAAGAACATGCATATTGGGAAAATTATATACTTTACATTCATAATGTCACGACCCGAATGAAGGCCTGGATCGTAGAAACGGGACAAGGGACCCGAGAGACCCCAAGTTGACCCATGGCATATGAATACAAATATTCTCAATTAAATAAGCGGGACATTAATCATAAAACATATTGGAAATGTAACCATACTATAACATCAAGAAATACTAGACGTATACAAGAGCTCTCTCCTCATATAACAGTCTAAAGCCTCTACTACATACAATGGGTTGATGAATATACCCAACTAACCCGAACAATACCGAAAGTAAGGATAACATAAAAGTGTGTAAATGTGCTTCTTGAACATGAGGACTCACCAATGAGCCGAGAAGCAAGCCGAGATGGACTGTGGATGAGGACGAGCTTGAGATCCTGACCAGATTGGCGAAAACAATACAACATAGAAAGTATGCGGTCAGTGCTTGGAATGTAGTGAGTATGCAAGGTAAGTAAAACTCCTTTAGCAAAGTAAAACACTTAAAGCATTTATACCATATCATAAGCTTTCAAATATAAGTATAAGGGCTACATGCAGTCATTCTCGAAATCAAGATCTTATCATGACATGATCATGCCTAGCTTTACAACATCATGACCGATTCACGACTCAAAATCAACATAACATTTATCTCAAAAGATAAACAATGAGTCAAACCTTTACTTCTTTTAGAACATGCATGCATAAGGTAATCATCATTAGTAATGAAATGCAACTGGATGATATAGACATTGAGCAGACTCATCACTTAACCGGAGTATACCACGATAGAGCTTACATGATCCCAACTATAACACTCAAGTTGGTAAAGTCGTCCATAACCTTGCCAGGCAATAGATGATACCATGATATCGATATCAAGTCAAGGGCCAATCGGGCCGGGGGATAGCCTACATGGAGGTCCCAATAATATAATAGTATCAGCCTACATTGGCGTTGTAGTTCTGGGGCATATGGTAGTCGACCCCAACCCGCTCGCTGCTGTGACTCTTCTCCCAAAACATGCAATGCTCTACATCAGATATAACGGCTCAACATGAAATCATGCATAACTAAACATCATATGAAAGGAAGCTCAACATTGTCTATTGACAAAGCTCATAATAACATCATTCATGCTCTACATCATATGTAAATGAAGCTTAACATTGTCTATAGACAAAGCTTATAGTGAAACACATCCCAATTACGATTTCATGCATAGACTCAATATCATATGTAAATGAAGCTTAACATTGTCTATCGACAAAGCTTATAGTGACACACATCCCAATTATGATTTCATGCATATAGGAGGATTTACTTCGAAACATACAACAAGCTAGAATTTATAATAAGAGTAGAGGAGAATTCACTTCAAACCATGTGGTAACCTTACGTCGGGGAAAATCTTTACTTTAAAACATCATGTGGGCATCACCCAAAACTCTATCATACATGGATCCATTCAATTCACTTTGAAAGCATCAATACAATCATGGGTAGGGCTAGAAACATGTTTTTGGTTATTTATTTCATCATCATCACACCTGTATCACAAATCACCTCTTCTATGAATTGTTTATTCATGGGCGTTTTAGATTCAATTTCTATAAAAAGAATTTTTATAAAAGAAAAAGTTAGAATTCGGCCAAGCTTTGTAAATCATCAATATCAACTCCACCTAATCATACCCATGAATAGAGATACAAGAATTATGCAATTGATCAAAACCCCTGATTGGATTATTCATAATTTAACACTAATTGATAGGGACTTTGGCATGGGTGCTAAGGAAGACACCCATTAAAACCTCTACATACCCGGGAATGGTGAATTCTAACACCCTACTTCGAGCTATGATCCTAATGGAAACTTTGAAATTTTGCCTTGAATCACCTCTTCAATACTTCAAACTTGCATTCATGGGAAGAATAACTTATAGAAGGCTCCCTCTCGAAACCCCTCAAAACGAGCCCTAAACGATGTAGTATAGGGCCTTAGGACTAGAAAATAAATGTAAATACCCTTACCGACCTGCTGAAAACTGATCACTGGGCCAAACAAATTGCTGGAACCAATGGGTGGTTGGAGGATACCATGATCAGTGGTATCTTTCCCGTGCTATGCACTCGCCCCAAATGCATATCTCAGTCAAACCACGGACGAATAGAACGAAATATTCTAGGTTCTAACGGGTCATTGAACCAATGTTGTTTCCTTTCTCAAAATCTAAACCTTCACAATGAGCTTCAACCACCCACTGCAGTGTCCTACAACGGGCCTAGGTTCCCATCCGTCACCTCCACCTAAAGTCCACTATCTTACCATGACTCCAATCAACGGGCCGTCCTTCCTCACAACAAAGTCATTATGACGCTCGCGTCCACCGTCACTAGGCCTAACCTCCTATCTCCACGAGTTTCGCAACGGCTCTTGGTTACTTACCACGAGTTATTGTACCTCTCATTCTCCAACTTTTTCCCAACTTTTAGCAGCTTTCATTTTTGCTTCCTGCCTACTCCTAGGAACTTCCGAGGTATTACAATATTCTCCTCTCTTGGGAACATTCGTCCTCGAATGTTGGAAATAAGTTATTAAAAAAAGAAGAATACAATCTATCATATTCAAAACTAATCACTTTAAACTGAAAACTGACAGAATGACTACCTCCGATTCAAAACACACAGTTGAAATGAATTCACAAATCATACACACAACCACATACATAGAAGAACCTTGTGCACATAATTTAAACATGAAGACTAAATAGAGTTTGAGTGCAAAACCGATACCTCAAGATGAAACCGGTACGGTAGAGACCAAATCTGGGTATCTAGCCATCATATCCGGTTCGTCTTCCCACGTAGCTCCTACAACATGCTGATTTATACACACTACCTTAATCGGCATTAGTTCCTTGTTCCTTAGCTTCGAACCTAACGATCCAAGATTTCAACAAGAATTTCTTAATAACCGAGGCCGTTTTTTACACCAACGCTGTCCAGCGGAACTACTAAAGCTGGATCACACAAACACTTCTTCAAAAGTGACACGTGAAACATGGGATGAATTGAAGTTCAATCTCCGATGGAAAGTCCAACTCTTACGCCACCTTACCAACTCTTCACACTCGGTAGGGCCAACATAGCTTGACCGAGTTTTACTTTTCTTTCCAAACCGCATGACTTCCCTTCATGGGAGATACCCTTGGAAACACTGGCCATCCTCATAATACTCCAAATCCCTTTTCCTCACATCAAAGATATAATTTCGACGATCGAGTGGTTTTCAACTAGTGCCTTATCACCGACCTTTACCATGGCCTCATGAACCGAATTGGGTCCTATCATGGCTTCCTCACCAACATCAAACCATGGGAGATCTACACTCGCCCGTAAAGAGCTGTGAATGGTTCCATCTCGATACTAGAGTGATGGTTTTTATTATAAGAAAACTCATTAAGCGGTAAATGATCATCCCAACTACCTTTAAAATCCATAACACATGCCCTCAACATGTCCTCTCAAGATTCAGGATTGTTTGTTCCGCTTGGCCATTCATTGCAGTTGGAACGCCGTGCCGAGCTAACCGAGTCCTGAAATTTTTAGGAAAGACCACAAAAATTGAGAGGTAATCGAGAACCTCATTTCAAATAATGTACAAGGGAACTCCATGAAGTTTAGAACGTCAGGAATATACAATTTACGTAATCAGCTGCTGAATCTGTGGTTTTGACAGGTAGAAAGTGTGCAGCCTTGGTCAACCTGTCTACCACCACCCAAATAGAATCATATTGTCAGTGAGTATGAGGTAGGACTGTACGAAATCACATAACCTCTTCCCACTTCGAAGTGGGAATGCTAATATCCTGAAGTACGCCTCGCAGCCTTTGATGCTCAACTTTCATCTGCTGGTTTCCATGTTTGGCACTTAGCTACAAATTCTGCAATATCCTTCTTCATATCGTCTCCACCAATATATTTGTCGCACGTCATGATACATTCGTAGTACCTGTGATGGATAGAATACCTAGATCCATGTGCCTCATACAATATTTGGTGCCTCAAATTATAGACATCTGGAACATATAGATGACCCTGGTATCGTAGTACACCATCCTCCCCTTGGGCGAAAATATCCACCTTTTGACTTCGAACGGCTTCCTTCAACCTTACCAAACTCGGGTCCTCATCTTGTCTAGATTTGAGATCAACCACCAAGAACGATTCTGATCCATTTGCACAACAACGCCAACATCGGTCGAGTCGACCTCAATCTAACTCCCAACCTCGCAAGTGAATGACACCTTACCAACTTTTTCTTCCCCTCATCCACGCTGGGACACAGCCTTCATAGATAGTCTACTAAGGTGCGTTCACTACCACATTGGCCTTGACCTCGGTGGTAAAGAACACTATTGGCCTTGCCCGAGTGGTATAGTACACTCATATCATAGTCCTTAAGTAGCTCAAACCACCTCATTTGCCAAAGATTGAGGTCTTTCTACGAACACATATTGCAAGCTCTTATGATCCATGAATACATCCATCGGGATGATCTTGGGCGTAATTGCATGCCAAGTGATACTCAAATGCTTCATTTCGACTTGTTTATCTATAGTTATTGTACATTCTCATGTGATTTGTAGTTAAACTGTGAATTTATACAAACCAACAAGGATTAGTGTTGTTTTGCGTAAAAGGGAATTTTTTGGGAAGATAAGATACATGTTGGTGAAGAGCGTGAATGGACTTGGAAACAAGGAGTGGAAAAGGACAAGGAAGAGCAGCAAATCTAAGGGCTCCGCGATGGAGCCGTGTCACGCTGTTATCAGGGAGGCATTCTGCCTCAGATGAATAATTTTGGCAATTTCCAAAGGAGGTTCATACTCTCCATGACATGGAGGCAATGCTACGCGATGCACTCGTGTCACGTTGAGTACAATTATCTGGAACCTCAAGTTCCATTAAAGGCAAGATAGCACCGTGGCACGTTGGCCAGGCTCCGCGATGCGCCGTGGCACGATGAGGTGAAATTGCCGAGGAGCCGATATCCCGAGAGGGTCCGCGATACCCCGTGGCACGAGGGAGTGCTCCACGCATACACTCCGTGCCATGTTGCTTGTTATCTCGGGAAAAATTCTCAATAGTATAAAATGCACACTTAGGTTTTATTTTAAACATTCTGACTTGGTTTAGCAAGAACGTGGTTACAAAAGTGTTGAGAGGATGAAAATTTAGGTTCTTCATCTCTTTCTCTTTTATCTCAATTGTTTTTATGAAATATACTTATTTGATAATGTTTAATCCACAAATGAGTGGCTATATTCACTTCTTGCTGAGGTTAATAACAATTGTAGTGGAATGTAATTGTTGATCATTTCAGTTTTCATCTTTTCTTCAATGGTTGTTCTATCAATTCTTGTTTTTACGCATTAATGTTTGGCCGATGTTAATGTATAACTTAAAAATCCACTTTTTATTTTTAAAAGGAACGGAATTGGAAAGATGTGAATTGGTAGGATATGATCTCTTCTTAGTTTAGAAAATTGGGAATTGATTTACATTCAGAATAGAAATATATCTGAAAGTCTTATTAGTCAATTAAGGAATCGGGTTAAGGGCGGCTAGAGCATGAAATTCTTTATCATAGAAATGTAGATTAAGGTTCATGATTCTTAAGTTGGATAGAGTCGAAAGTTCAAATCCATAGGCAATAATTCTTGACTATCAACCGAAGAAAAGATTAGTTGAATTAAATTGATAAATTACTTTCCTGCATGACAATTTTTACACTCAGCCTTGCTCATTACTATTGTTCGACTAAATTATAATCTTACTTAGATTTTTATTACTTAGTAAACTTAACTCTCAAAAATATTGTTTATTTGGTTGTCTGCATTCATAAAGATAGAGTTCACTAACGCTTAAATTAATTAGTACCATAGTTCAGTCACTGTGGGATCGATACTTGGCTTTAATTAAGCCACTTTACTTCTTATTCGACCATGTGCACTTGCGTGTAGTTACCACAGCACCAAACAGTTGACACCATACAAGTAGTGCCGCCATATTTTCAATGCAAACACCACCGCGGCCAATCCAAGATCATGGGTCGGGTAATTCTTTTTATGAACTTTCAACTGTCTCGAGGCATATGCTATCACTTTCCCATGTTGCATCAACACAAACCCGAGTCCAAGTTGCGAAGCATCGCAATACCCTACAAAGCCATCCGTCTCCTGGGGTAGAGTAACCACTGGTGCTTAAGTGAGTCGGTTCTTCAACTCTTGGATGCTTTTCTCATAAGTCTCAAACCATTGAAACTTTACCTTCTTTTGCGTCAACTTAATCAAGGGTGAGGCAATAGATGAAAAACCCTCCATGAAGATCCGATAATAACCTGCTAAGACCAAAAAGC